>CM068360.1:7338491-7558491 GCA_034769755.1 Odontamblyopus lacepedii
ACAAAAAACAAACAGATAAAAAAAGCAGGTAGCAGTTGATTGCCAGATGATTGTCTATTTTCTTCCCAAAGACGGAAATGCGTTTGTGTCACTGTCCAATCAGAACCCTTCCCCACCCCCAGACGCTGAGTGTAATTAAATAAAGACGATTAAACGTGTTTTCCATGTAAACCTTTATTTGGAATTATTAGTTACATGTAACCTCGAAGGAGAATAATTTTATTCCAATCTGTTTATTTCCAAATTAATTAATTCAGATTTTAAATTTTTATATAAACGGGGCCTGTTACACTATTCTCTGATGTTTCCTCATCACAAACAAACCCTGCACATTTAGACTGAGTTCTTCTCTCCAACAGAAAACACTCTGTTCCACCTTGTGATGTCATGTGGTAATACAGGAAGTGCTCCATTTAAACATACAGCAGCAGTCGCATCATTTGGATCATTTCAGCCCTGAAATTTCCCGTCCCTACTGAACTAAAAGTAAAAGGAGCTGTTAACTTGACTTAAACTACTGCTTTATGACATCACAAATTGGAACAGAGCATTTTGAGCTTTGGAGATGTAGACAGACTAATAATAAAAGATGACTCAAACACGTCACAACTCCAGGTAAGTTTTTGAGGAGGAAACACCATTGTAACATGGCTTAACGCTCACAAGAATCCGTTTTTTGTAATATCAGTCTTCAATTAGTCACTCTCACCTTTTAGTTCAAAACGTGACCATGAACACTTGCACTGCTCACAGACTCCTTATGTCTATTGAGATTAAGATTTGTCTTATTTTAATAACCATAATCTTAACTCCTCAGACTAAACTTGATCTGTGCTGTCTCCTTTCCCAGATCCTTCTACGTGTGTCTCCTTAAATCCTTCCTTTCTCCTTCTCCGCTCCCTCGGTCACATATATTAACACACAGAGGGCACAGGCATCGTTATTAATAGCTCCGCCGTAAATCCTCACGCACACAAAACACTCAGCACCGTGCGTTTTCGGAAGGCAGGTAAAAATAGCAACTCCGCAATCGCTTCCCGTGCGCCTCATGGCTCAGTTGGAATACCACATCCCGCACGTACGGTATCGGCGTGGGCGAACTAAGCTGCAATCACGAGGGGATTTGAAGGAAGGAATGCTAACTGGATTTAGAGCTTGATAGCTTTTGTTGCGCGGGTTGATTTCTTGTCACCAGTAGCGCAGGTGACAACTTAAGTGGATTTTTTCCCCCCGATTCAATCAGGCCAATCGAGCGAATTGTAACCGTAGGGTCCATTAACTGTCAACAGAAGTAGGGCCAGGGAGTTACTATTAGAGTCAATAATGTAGAGTATGTCATGCTGAAGAAGCTGTGCCTGATTTTTACTTTCTCAAAACGTGAAAAACAGATGGACTTCATTTTAAACCGTTTGTTCAAGGCTATTCCTCGCTTACCTTAGGCATTCCGAGCATCCCAAATATTCCCAGCTGAGATTACGAGAGCTTTTCCCAACTTTCAAACGCCAAAGTGGAGCTGCTGTCGTGATAATTCTAACAACATGCTAACTGTGCAGTTCCTGATTCCCGGATTACAAAACAATATAATTAGATGCTGGCAGTACACACATGGCAAAAACAGCTTGGTCAAAATTTAAGATATACACATTTAAATCTGTCAAAATGTGACTTAACCCTTCAAGACCAGTGGTATCATGTACAATACCTGGGAATATGTTTTATATAACCATAACTTTCCAATCATAAAATATAGAAACTTACTTTTTTCCCCTTGAAAAGCTGTGTGTTTTTTCGCTTTCCCTTTTTTTTTCATTTGTATTTCTGGTCCTGTAGCTTTGATTAATTGCCATATGGCACAACTACAGCAGCAGATTGTGAAATAACAGGTTGTACTGAAAAAAGGATGTATAACACTTCATTAGGAGGTAAAAGGGGGAGTTTTAAGAGCAAAATTAAGAAGGACAAATAAACTAAATTGCCCTTAGATCTTGAAGGGTTAAAAGTGGTGAAATGATCTGTCCATGCAGCAAGAGGACTGAGGGAACATAGGACTGAGGGAACATAGGACTGAGGGAACATAGGACTGAGGGAACATAGGGCTGAGGGAACATGGGACTGAGGGAACATAGGGCTAAGGACCTGTGTGAAGTTATCCCCCCATCAAATGCAAAACTACACAAAAACTATGTCAATCGTTTGTGTTTCGTTTGTGCTGCAAAAAGTTACGTTTGTGCTGCTTTAGTTTTGGAGAAATTAACGATTCTTTTATAGGTCAAACTGGGGTCAGCCCCCAGGAAGCTTCAAAATGCTCTAAAATATCCAAAATGGAGTCAATCGTTTGTGCTGTTTTGTGCTGCAAAATGTTTGGTTTGTGCGATTCTGGTTCTTAAGATATTTGCAGCTTTATTTTCAGCCGATGACATCATCCAGCCCCTCAAAATGTTAAATAGAGCTCAAAACAGGCAGAAAATTATAGAAAATTTTCGGATTTCATTTGTGCTTTAACAGTTTTCATTTGTGCGAGTTTATTTCTAAAATTATTTTTTTCTTATTTCTGCGGTAATTATAGGACGTCATTTCTGCTCAGCTGAAGCAGTGACTTTAGCAAAACTCCACAAAACTAGTGAAGAGAAACGATCTCAGGCTGCAGAAAAGTCTCTATTGGTCTTTAGTAATTTGCTTTTGATTCATATTTTATAGAATAATACAGACTTTTCCACAGCCTCAGATCATTTATCTTCACTAGTTTTGCAGAGTTTGCCGCTGTCAGCTGAGCGGAATTAACGTCCGGCATCTCAGTCGATGTTTCTTCTGGGACACAAACTGAAGTTCTCACAGCTTCAGGTGGTGGAGGTGGTGAAGCTCCAAGACCTTCACCATTCACAATATGGACTGAAGACATGGAAGAGAAGGAGCCTGTCCCTAGATTGATGCTCTGATTTATGTTCTGTAGATAATTATGAATGGAGTTAATGTTAATGTGCATCATTTTGAGTAAAAACTGGGCTGGTGCCTTTATCAGTCTATAAAAACAATCGGTGTGTATTTTGGGGGTCGGCGATGACATCATGATTCGCGTACCCCCACTTAAAAATCCCCACTCCACCACTGGCCGTCAAGTCACTGTGAAAAAGAGGAGCAGGTTCAGACGGTGAAGGCGAAAATAGACCTGAACGGAAATAAGATGCCCAGTGTGTGTGACTGTTTTAGCCCAGTGTTAAAGTGCATTGTGTAATGTTTCTGGTGGAGGGTTTGCACCTGCTCGTTTTGCAAGTTACAGGTCACATTTGTGGAGAGGTGACCTTCCACTCCCAATAAGCATACACAATACTTACATAAAACACCAGAGAATCCTGTATTGAAGATAGGATTATGTTCCCTCATTTCTAAGATAAACAAATAATAGAAGCACCTTTCAGCAAATACATTGGTTGAAGCGTATTCCTAATGTATAAATTATCCATATGTCCAACTCCAACACTTTTCATTACGTAACCGTGCGCTACGACTTCTCATTTAAACATGGTAATCGTATGCATGTGGGTCGTATGGAAATCCATTCACTAGATTCGTTCTGTTCCAAGCCACAGTAGATTAGCAGTTTACACCATTTGACACACTAATCTGAAATTACTGCGTACAAATACAGGAACTACAATATGCATCATTTATGGTAGCGCAGAGCAGGATTGGTCATTTGCATAGACCATAACCATTAAGCAGAAAGCATGTCCGTGAATGTGGAAAGCAGAAAGAAAAGACTGAGTCGTAGAAAGTTTGTGTCGCAGTCTCCATTATCTGTAATGACAGGATTTTCATGATAATCAGCCTGACGCACTCGGAGTCTTTGGGATGCATAGCGGCGCATGGTATACCCACCCGGAACGTGGAACCCAATTAAACAGTCGGACTTATGTGGAGGGATGGATGAAATATTCATGCTGCCTCCTAATGAACCTAATTCCAAACAACCAGAATCGCCGACTTTTCACATGGGACATTAACTCATTCAAATATGAGCGCAGTAGTTGGCTAACCTCTCCACTAAACTAAAGGAAAAAGTGAATGAATTTAGTGTGGGCTCACCACCTGCAGAGGGGTTCATAGGGGGGGTCAGGTGCTATGAGTATTGGGCAGTAAACTGCCCCCGCGACCCAGCCGGATTAAGTGGGAGAAGATGGATGGATGGATGGATAATACAGTTTTATCCAATCCACTTTATTTCCATAGCACATTTTATAAACACGGCATTTCCATATGCTGCACAGACAAATGAATAAATCATAAATAAAAACAATAAATAAAAAGTAATGTATAAAGCTAAAAATGGTTTTAAAACATGAATAAAAATAAATATATAGGCCTACAGGGTATATCATTTTGAACATCATAAGTTTATTCTGGGACTTTGTTTGCCAGTTGGTGAAGTTTTTCCAAATTTTGCATTGAAGCTGCACAGTCTGTGACTGATTTATTTATTTTATTTGTTTATTTGATAGGGACAGATACAATTGAATGCATATCAGTGTTTATAGCCATGGCTAATTCGCAACATTTGTGCATGTGAAATCCCAAAAGGCTTGATCGTCAATGTTGTTTCTAATCCCATTTTTTGAAAAACGCTAAAAAAAAATCATTTATACGAACCATTTTCTTTCAACAATTTTCAGTTTCTCTTCTTCTTCACTGTCAGTAGTTGATCCTCACTTCTGCAGTTGACTTTGGCCTGTGCAGTGGGAAATCAACAGAGGGAAGTCTAAGGCTGCTTATAACGTTGTGTTCTAACGTTTCCAGACACTAATGAGTGAACCAGGCAGAGCGTTTTGTTTGTTAGACTTGTGGCTGTTGTAAGATGGGTTAAAGTGGTGTTAAGCTTCTTCAGTTTGAAGCAAATTGGCGTTTTACGTGGAAGTTAAGAACTGGCCCCATCACTACACTAGTTTGTTGCCTTGTCAGACTCACTGTCACAGCGAGATCTTCACCGAGGCAACACTGATCTGTGCCGTAGTTTGGCTTCTAACAGAATTCGACCACCTCTAGTGATGGACTTTAGCTTCAAACGTGCCGGAGTTCACCATTAAGACAGCAAAAAGCAGTGCCTTTAAGTTTCCATTTTAACATCGACCTATAATTTAGAACCATGTCTTGTTATAGCAATTGCTCTTCATACAAATCAAGGAGGCCTGAGAGAAATCCTTTTCAGTGGAACATGAAAATGGACTGCCCGAGGTTAAATCAGTGAGCGGCACAGAGGAACATGGCTGCCGACGGTATTCTTCTGATTCTGACTTTATCTGCTGCTGCCGGGCTCCACTATTCACTGTTTCACCCCATTCATCGTACGACTTTTTAATCTTGCTTTGGTTTCGCCCGAGATGACAGCGATAGCGGCTTAATTAACGTCATTTTTTCTTATTACGTGTCGGTCGCAGTGGACTCTTTTCTGGCTTTGTGGTTGGGCATAAAAGATTGAACTAAAGTTTATCCATTCGTGCCGAGGTTCACACAGGACGAACTTTTGTGTCGCCGGGGATGACACATGAGGGCGGTCTCGTTTAGGTGATGTGTTGCCTCACGGTCTGTCCGGGGAAGCACGTGGCCTCGGCAGGTTCATAGGTTGTGTTTTGTGGTGCATATTTATCTGAACTGCGTATTCAAGCTCCGCTATTACGCTTTACACATGATATTTTTTAATCATTAGTGCTTTTTAATTTAAAATGTCAACATGTTTCTTCATTTAATAGGTGTCAGCAATGAATAGGAGAGTGACACATTTTAAGAGCATATTATTAACATGGCCTATTATCTCAAGGTTACATAAACATTACGGAACAAAAGGTCTCTTCTCTTAAGCCCGGTGCACACATGCGCCTCTCAGCTGTATGAAGCCGGAGGGTGTATGGTGCTATGGGCAGTGTGTCTTTGATCCGGAGCGTTATCGGCTCTTGAAGGACACAGTTCTGTCTCAGGGGAAGTTGTGGAATGTGTCATTAGAGGCAGGACGTCTTTATGAATGGAGCGCTCTGATTGGTCAGGAGTGTCTGTCCAAAGAACTGAATGGTGTGTCATAGTGGAGGAAAACACTTAAGTAGGAAACACAACTTTGTTTTTTAGCAATTCATGTGTATTTTAAGCAAAACAATCAAGTCAAAACTGAGTCTTTGTCATATCTGCTTGAACAGAAAGTCTGTGTTTGCTTTTCTAATTGTTGAACGCTCATGAACAGCAACTCTTTCATGACAAAACAAATGTTTATGTTTCCCTTGTTGAGGGAAGGTTATGAAGGATGTGATAAATGAGTGTGTCATGAGCACATGCAGAGGTCACTCTCGGTTGCGTGCTCAGTCACTCTGGTGTGGAGTTTATTTCCAGTGGGACGAGACCCAGTGGGATGCTTTGCCCTTGTCCTTGATTTGTGGTGGTGCAGCTGGTGCAGACTGAGCTTTATGTTGAAACATGACAGAAACAACTGGAACAATCCAAGGCAGTAGCTTCCTCATCATGGCTCTGATCAAATGGTTTAGGATTCTCATCCACTGAGGCATTTGCCTTTTAAATGCATTGGCAAAGTGATAGTGTCAGGGTTGGAATGATCATCATCTATCTAAAAAATAAATACATAAATAAAAAAATAAATAACACTGAAATGTGCATGTAGCCTAAATACGAGCATATGTGCTCTCCTGGACCAGAGGAAATGTTTTTGTGCACGACGACTTTCACACACACACACACACACACACACATACACATACACACACACACACACACACACACATTCAGCAGAGATGTTATACACATGTATATAGTTTTGAATGAATTTGCCATTGAAATGATTGTTTTTATATTTGTATAACTCAGCATTTAATTTCAACTTAACAATGCATTAAAGATGTAATTCTGTTAGAAGTGATGTACAGACAGATCGGACCAGTGCAGTGTATAGATGTGTTCAAAGCACAGTGAAGTGTTCAGGTTAAGTTTCACACGCTGTTTTATGGCTTGTTTGCAGTTTGGTGCATGGTGGTGTGGTGATGAAGTGCAGCCATGTTAACACGTTCAACACAAAGTTATGGGTGAATGAGTTTTATTTATGATTCAATATAACGTATTTGAGAGACCCCCACCCCCCAGATAATTGATTGTGCTGCTTTCACAGGAGCCATCGCTCACCCTATGGGAGCTCAGCGCCCACTGCCTCTCACGTTATTTGAACACTGGTCTCGCTCTCTTCAGAGAGAGGCTGCCTTTACAGCACGCTACATCATGCAAATGTTTCTGAACTGTGAAGGAATAAAAATCGGATTCAAAACACATGAAAAGCTCAGCTCCTGACTGTGTCATTCCACTTGCTTACAGACTTTATTTAGTTCAATAGTCACCCACAGTCTTCACCTCAGAGAAAGTATTGACTCAGTTAACCTTGGGATTAGTACAGCTTTCAATCAGGAGAATAGAGAGAACAGATCCAAGTCCATCTTGACACATTGAAAATCAAGTGTTGTCAGCCTGTATCTGCTGAATACTGAAGGTGAATGGAGTTTGTATGAGCCACGCACTTCCTGCTCATCGACAAAGGTCAGAACGACCAGTGCAGGCTTTTTCATGACTCACACTCACACCAGTGGCTGAGAAGGTCCGGAGATGTTTTTGGGCCATATGTAAGGACGATATTCCCTAAACTCTGTAATTAAAATGTTCTACAAACTCACTAACTAACAGTTTTTTTCTTTACTATAAACATATTAAAGCTGCTTAGTCATGTTATATGCTGTTATCTCTTAGTACTGAAGCATTCAAATAAAAATAAAAATCCAGATATTTTTGTGATGATGTGATTCTAACACAGATCAGAGTTTTGATCTGGATTACCGATATGAGTGTGGTATGTTAAATCAGGCATGTTTTTGATGAAGACAGATTACATCATGATTCAAAGTTCAATAAAATATTTTTCTAACAACAGGCCCTGGAGAAGTTGCATTTCTGAGCCAGTTTCTTCATCGTGAACTCAACATTGTCCTATCTATGTTTTGTTTTAGGAATATTGGAACCCCGCTGTTTTTGACTCCCACTAAATCCTACTTTCCATTTCCATTGAAGTCCTCTCCCTGCTCCTCGTCCAAACTTAAGAATCTCTTCGAGCGTTATTCACCCTGCACTCAGCTCTCCTTTGTTCTAACATAATACCACTGAATCCACTCGTATTTGGCACAAGACAAAAGCAGCCCTACCCTCAAATGGTTTAATACTGCCTCGATTCCACAGCAGTGTACTTTACGAGTGTGTTCATCTCCACGTCTTCATTACTGCTCGGAATATTAATGGGCTTTGATGGGCTTAAGTTCTTTCCATTGTCACTATTCACTTCTCAACACCTCCGCTGAGCGAAGGATTCATGGTCAGCTGTGGGGTTCAGATGGAGCGGAGCAGCTCTCCATAAAGTCAGATTGTGTCTTTCATCCCTGGTGCCAGAGCTGAAAGTATATATCTGTTAATATTAGACCTTCGTTTTAAAATTCGGACACATGCACACATAATTTTTGAATGTAAAACAGGCACTTTGTTATATTCTGTTCAAATCAGGGTCAGGCTGATTCTTTTCCTCTCCACAGCCGACATGTTCTGAGGCATTTTAACACTGAGGCTGACTCTGGTGTGACCAACTGTCACATTCAGCTCCTTCTGTTTGCAATATACTTACTTTACTTTATTTATTTAAAAGGGATAGTTCAGGTTTTTTGACATGAATCTGTACGTCCCCTTCAGCAGTGTCGTGCAGCGACACTGGGGAAGAACTGGGGTCACCGGACGCTGTCGGGAGGTAAGTCAGTGTTGATGCATAACACTGCTGACGGAGGACGTACAGATTCATGTAAAAAAACTAACTTTTCTGGTTGAGGGTCCGTTAGAAGCTTTTGTTCATGGGGATCTTATTGCTTTATCTGCCAGTATGTTATTAAACCTTCCTATCTTCATGGAGACCAAACCAGACCAAGTTACAGGTCAGATCTGTGGAGAGGCGACCCCGCTCACAGTCAGAATGTTTTTCTAGGTATTTTTGAGCTATAAAACCACCTGTGATTGAATAAATGTAAAATAGACCTGCAAAGAGTAATAATGTTGATTTTGTCCTTCTAACCTTGAATCAGTGATGCAAGTGGCTGATGTGAAAACTAGGACCAGGTTTACTTACCCTGGTATCCTGTGTGTAGTTTCTGTAGTGTAGTGGTTATCATGTTTGCCTTACATGCAAAAAGTCCCTGGTTCAAACCCAGGCAGAAACATGTGGTCTTTTTTTCCTCTTTACTGAATACTTGGTTGGAATCATGCAAAACTTTATGACAACTTCATTAACACTTAAGGTCAGATATGTGTAGTTTAATTTAATTTAGAGCGTACGACAAGTTACTGCCAAATAATCTAAGATTGTCCGAAATAAGGGAGAGAACTCATAATTTAATGGGATAGTTCAGGTTTTTTTACATGAATCTGTACGTCCCCATCAGCAGTGTCGTGCATCAATACTGACTTACCTCCCGACAGCGTCCGCTGAGCCCAGTTCTTCCCCGGTTTTGATGCTGATGAAAGTGTCGTCAGGGTCTGTTGGGAACATCTGGCGGAACCTTCTGTCAGTGCGGCCTTCAACTCACACCTCCAGGAGTGCTTCTCCCGGATCCCGGGGAGGCTGGGGACATGGAGTCTGAGTGGGCTTCGTTCTCGGCCTCCATTGTCGATGCGGCCGTACGTAGCTGTGGCCGTAAGGTCTGCGGTGCCTGTCGCAGCGGCAATCCCCGAACCCGGTGATGGACACTGGAAGTAAGGGATGCCGTCAAGCTGAAATAGGAGTCCTACTGGGCCTTGCTGGCTTGGGGGACTCCTGAGGCAGCTGACAGGTACCGGCGGGCCAAGCGTGCTGCAGCTCGGGCGGTTGCAGAGGCAAAAACTCGGGTCTGGGAGGAGTTCGGGAAAGCCAATGAGGAGTACTATCGGACGGCCCCAAGGAAATTCTGGCAAACCATCTGGCGCCTCAGGAGGGGGAAGCAGTGCTTCACCAACACTGTTTACAGTGCAGGGGGAGAGTTGCTGACCTCGACTGGGGATGTTGTTGGGCGGTGGAAGGAATAATTTGGGGATCTCCTCAATCCCACCGTCACGTCCTCCGAAGAGGAGGCCGAGGCTGGGGACCCAGAAGCGGACTCATCCATCACCCTGGCCAAAGTCACTGAGGTGGTTGGAAAGCTCCTCGGTGGCAAGGCTCCGGGGGTGGATGAGATCCGTCCTGAGTTCCTTAAGTCTCTGGATGTTGTGGGGCTGTCTTGGCTGACACGCCTCTGCAACATCGCGTGGCGGGGCGGTTTGCAGCCAACTGTGAAGCGGCCGGGATGAGAATCAGCTGTTCCAAATCCGAGGCCATGGTTCTCGACCGGAAAAAGGTGGATTGCCCTCTCCGGGTGGGTGGGGAGTCCCTGCCTCAAGTGGAGGAGTTAAAGTATCTCGAGGTCTTGTTCACGAGTGAGGGGAGGATGGAGCGTGAGATTGACAGGCCGATCGGTGTGGCGTCGGCAGTGATGCAGTCGCTGTATCGGACCGTTGTGGTGAAGATTTACCGGTCAATCTACGTTCCTACCCTCACCTATGGTCATGAGCTCTGGGTAATGACCGAAAGAACGAGATCGCGGATACAAGCGGCCGAAATGAGTTTCGTTCGCAGAGTGGCTGGGCGCTCCCTTAGAGATAGGGGGAGGAGCTCGGAGTAGAGTCGCTGCTCCTCCACGTCGAGAGGAGCCAGTTGAGGTGACTCGGGTATCTGGTCCAGATGCCTCCTGTACGCCTCCCTTGGGAGGTGTTCCGAGCATGTCCCACCGGTAGGAGGCCCCGGGGAAGACCCAGGACACGGTGGAGAGACTATGTCTCTCGGCTGGCCTGGGAACGCCTCGGGGTCCGTCCGGAGAGCTGGAGGAAGTGGCTGGGGAGAAGGAAGCTTGGGAGACCCTGCTTAGACTGCTGCCCCCGTGACCCAGCCCCGGATAAGCGGAAGAAGATGGATGGATGTTTTAAAGAAGTCGTCATACATTTTTGTATGATTCCAAGGATTCACTAAAGAGGAAGGTCAAATAAGTTTCTGCCTGGGTTTGAACCAGGGACCTTTTGCGTGTAAGGCAAACGTGATAACCACTACACTACAGAAACTACACACAGGGTACTTCATGTAAGTAACCCTGGTCCTAGTTTTCACATCAGCCACTTGTATCACTGATTGCCTGGAGGCAGCGCAGTGATACGACCAGAGAGAAAATAGTACCTATAGATTATGAGGTCTGACTTTTTCTCCGTTCACATTTTGTGACGCAAATGTATCACTTTTTTGAGCACATATTGTTTTGAGAAAAAAAACACTTTATTTTGCTTGACTCCAGCCAACTTGCCGGACACTTTCATCAGCATCAAAACCGGGGAAGAACTGGGCTCAGCGGACGCTGTCAGGAGGTAAATCAGTGTTGATGCACGACACTGCTGACGGGGACGTACAGATTCATGTAAAAAATCCCAAACTATCCCATTAAATTATGAGTTCTCTCCGTTATTTCGGACAATCTTAGATTATTTGGCAGTAACTTGTCGTACGCTCTAAATTAAATTAAACTACACATATCTGACCTTAAGTGTTAATGAAGTTGTCATAAAGTTTCACATGATTCCAGCCAAGTATTCAGTAAAGAAGAAGGTCACACATGTTTCTGCCTGGGTTTGAACCAGGGACCTTTTGCGTGTAAAGCAAACGTGATAACCACTACACTACAGAAACTACACACAGGATGCTTCATGTAAGTAACACTGGTCCTAGTTTTCACATCAGCCATTTGCATCACTGATTCAAGGTTAGAAGGACAAAATCAACATTATTATCCTTTGCTGCTCTATTTTACATTTATTCAATCACAGGTGGTTTTACAGCTCAAAAATACCCAGAAAAACATTCGGACTGTAAGCGGGGTCGCCTCTCCACAGATCTGACCTGTAACTTGGTCTGGTTTGGTCTCCATGAAGATAGGAAGGTTTAAAGGGATAGTTCAGGTTTTTGACATGAATCTGTATGTCCTTGTCAGCAGTGTCGTGCATCAACACTGACTTACCTCCAGACAGTTTTTTCAGTAGTTCAGTGTTTACGTGCTCAGACCGATGACGCCGTAGAGCTAACGTGAGAGCTACAGCCATAAGTATATAAGCTTGTATAAACTATAGAAGAATATATATAAAAAATGGTCGGACTAGTGATTCTCCAGGCTGGAACAACAAAACTCCAGGTTCTTCAGCTTGTCCCTCTGTCCCTCCTCTCTCTCTCTGCTGTTCTGACTCCATCTGGTGAATTTGGGCATCAGTATATTCAGCTTCATAAAGATCTCTCCTTGGCTCTGTGCTAAAGGCCATGTCTTTATCATCGGTGTCGTAGTCACACATGTTGTCGTGAACTTTCCGAGCAGGAAACAGTGAAACAGGCACAGCGCCACCTGGAGGCAGCGCGGCTCACCGGACGCTGTCGGGAGGTAAATCAGTGTTGATGAATGACACTGCTGACGGGGACATACAGATTCAAGTAAGAAATCCTGAACAATCCCTGTAAGAGTATGAGTTCTCTCTCTCATTTTGAACAAGCTTTGTAGATTACTTGGATTATTAGTATTCAGGAAAGAGGAAGGTCACACATGTTTCTGCCTGGATTTGAACCAGGGACTTTTTGCATGTAAGGCAAACGTGATAACCACTACACTACAGAAACTACACACAGGATACTTCATGTAAGTAACCCTGGTCCTAGTTTTCACATCAGCCTTTTGGATCACTGATTCAAGGTTAGAAGGACAAAATCATTACTATCCAGCAGAGGAAAAGTCTCTCTCACTGACAGCGCTGGGTGTGGGGACCTAACCCGCCCATGTGGAATCACTACCTACTCGTAAAATTCCACGTTAAAACCCTTTCAGTACCCGTGCGTACCCAACCCGGTGCAGGACTCTGGGTTGTAGCACTAGAGCTCATTTCCACCTGTCTCCCTGGGCAGGTTGATAGTTTAGTTCCTTAAATCAAACATATAAAGAGAGTCTTTATAACGACTGGAACATCAGAACAATTCTGTATCCTCATTCATACCCAGTTCTCTCAGCACCTTAAAATCATCACCTTTATTAAAATCATCAATCAATTCCTTCACTCCAGAACATCCCACTATGTCCAGTGTCTCCTCAGTCACATTATGGGCGCAAGTTTGCAGTGAGGATGTGCCATAGTCTGTACTTGTGATCAGCTCTGTGGGTCACATGTTCCACTGACGGACGGTCACGCGTGAAAAGCCTGAGTTTCCAAATGCCGTCCTGCGTTTGTGGATCCTGCACTCGCCTCACACAGTAGATTAACAAGTTCAGGAGGTGGTTTCAGAGCTCAGAGAAACAGTTTTAGCGGAGGAGCAGCTGTCTCTTAGATGATCTCATACAGCAGACAAACATTTGCACACATTATCATCTTTTCAGAAATTAAAATGCTGCGTTTCACAAGAATATGACAGTAGTGGAAAAGCCGACTTGAGAGCACTTTTATATGGTGATTCTAGAGGCCTCAGAGCTGATTTACAAGCCTGTGAACAACTTGTTATGCAGTATAAAAAGTTTACAGTCTGTAACCTGCTCACTTTCTCCATAGAAGTCCTAAAGGGCACAGTAGCCTGGACTTGCCATATGTTCAGATCATGTTTTCAACCACAACAGAGAAAACAAGAGACAAGGTATAAAAAGAAGTTTAATAAAGTCCAAAGTAATTTAACACAAGCAAACCATCAACAAAACTGGGCCCAAACTGAACTTAAAGTCAACTGAACACAACCAAAGAAAAATAACCCGCAGATAGGGGACAGGTCTTGAACTGAACACAAAAACGAACTTATTTAAAGCAAATAAACACTCATAAAGTAACATTAACTAAATTAACTTAACAAAACAAACTAAACAGAGCTTCCCCCTTTGGCTCAGCGATGATCTGGTCTGGTCCGTCCGGGTGATTCAAAGCAGAGAAAAGAAAAAAACACAAGTGTAAATAAATTAAACTATTGCGTATAAATGAAAATGTAAATGTAAACTTAATAAAAGACTGACACACTGTGGTGGCAGAGGTGTCCACCACACAAACCACCCATTTAATAACTTTTTCATACTGAGCCGAAACCAGGACAAACTTGATGCAAACAGTTTGCACTTAATGAAGGATGTGGACTTTGTGGGATTATGAGGACTACATTATGTCAGAGCCCTTTACATTTTTACAATCTTAGTTTTCATACTTTGGTCTTATCTGGGGATGTAGATTCTGTGCATATGACACCTCGTTACAGATGCACAAGGCTCATTTGCATGTCAGTATATGCGAAAACACAGATTATTTGTCCTGGCGTTTGCTCAAATAGCTTCATCCTTCAGTCAAGTTCAGCGCAGAGCAGGTTAAATATTAAAAAATACACAGTCTGACCCAGGAATAAATTAAAAGAAGCTGTTCAGTGATGGTTTGAGTCTAGACTATTTCAGCAGAACTGCTTTTCTGTGCGTACGGTTCGGCTGCTTGTCGTCGTCCTGCCCACCGGTGCGGTTTATTGTGTTTATTTTCACTCCTGCCTGGTATTTCAACTGCAATTCGTGACGCAGGATCATGTGAAGAGACAAGGAAGTGCACTGTGGGGGATTGGTAAGGCTTATCCATGACAGGAGGGGAGAGCTGTAGGCTTTTAGGTGTTCTGTTGACCACTGATCATTGTTTTTATTAAAGTTTTTATTAGACAACTTGGATTAGTTAAGAAACTTTTTATTCTGTATATATACACTACACATCATCTCATTCAATGTTTTTACTACGTTCTACATTTATATACACACAAAAGACATCAAATAGGGTATAAGGTATATGGAGTTATGTAGCAAAGGGAAAAAAGGTCAGTTAGAAAGGAGCCACCTTTTGCTTTGTCGAAAAACACTTAGTACTTTTTACCTTTATTTAACCAGGATAAAAACTCATTGAAATTAAAGCAGCAGCAGCGCAATAGCACACCAGAAACACAGCATTTATACACACAGACACACACACACACACATATACACACACATACACACATACACACATATACACACACATACATACACACACACACACACACACATACACACACATACACATACACACACACATACACCTACACATACACACACATACACACACACATACACACACACACATACACACACACATACACACACACACATACACACACACATACACACACACACATACACACATACACACATACACACACACGCACACACACATACATACACACACACACACATACACACACATACACACACACGCACACACATACACACATACACACACACACACACACACACACATACACACACACACATACACACACACATACACACACACACATACACACACACCTACATACATACACACACACATACACACACACATACATACACACACACATACATACATACACACACATACATACACACAGACGCACACATTTACAATCTGAATACTATAAACAGTTCAAGACTTTGTTTTTAGTTCGGTTAAAGTGACACAAAAGAGTCCTGTGTAACCGGTTCTTTAAACTGAAACTCATTCTAGGAACAGTTTTTTTTTCTTTTCTGGCAATAAAAACACCTGTATTTGAACTGTACAGGTGTAGTACACCTGTAGTGAGAGATACAGGACTATATATATATATATATATATATATATATATATATATATATATATATATATATAATACTCCCTACAACTGCACAACAACTCAACCTTATGGAACAGATAATACTCCCTACAACTGTACTCTTATGAAACAGATAATACTCCCTACAACAGCTCACCCTTACATTACAGATAACCCTCTGTCCTGCCAATTATCATATCATCTTTGCCCTGTTTTCTTAATTATAATTAAATTATATAAATGTATATGTACAAGTCCAAATAAAATAGAAATAAGTAATAAAATATGAAATCTTAGCTTTAGGCAAGAGGAAGACCGTGCAAAGATGATATGGTGACTGACAGGACATAGGGTTTTCCGTTACATAAAGAGTTGTTGTACAGTTGTATGTAGTGCAGTATCCATTTATATACTCATACTTTCTATACTTTTTTGCTGCTTATTTAGAATTGATTCATTTTTTTATTTTTATTTCTTTGTTCTTATATGATTTTGTGACGTGCGAGTGACTGTATCCATATAATTTCCCTCGTGGCTCAGTAAAGTTTGTATAAGTCTAATGCAAGATACAACAACTGAGTCCAGTCACCGGCCGCTCATCTCCGTGGACCAGAATCAGAAAATGTACAGATTGCGTAAATTAGTTAGTTTTAATGCAATTACGCACAAGTGTAAACTTAACGAAACACTCCCCAGAAGTGTAGGCAACAAGAGACTGTGGGATAATGTACTTTTTAAAGCTTCACCATGTAACTTTTCTGGTTAAATTTCCATGGAGATGTTCTTGTGCCAAAGCTTCCATACATATATCATTTATTAAATCCCAAATTCTTCAGAAATACCTTGAAAATCATGCATTCTAATGATGAGCGGGCTCGCCTCTACACAGATCTTACCTGTAATGGCTCAGTGGCATCGCTTTAAGAACAGAGATAAGTATTTTCTCTGATCTGGCAAATATTTTAAAGCTTATATCACGTTATTCATCTTGTTTTCAGGTTTATTATCAATTTACTCGTTCTAGAGGTAGTTTATTTTAAGAGAAATTGTCAAGTAAAATTATCCGTCCGTGCAGTAAGATAATTTCACGACTTTAAAGTCATTTTCTGATTGGTTTAACTCGTGTTTGTGGGACCTGTTTTCAGTTTTTAGCTTCAGAAACATGATACAAAGAATTATTTTTTCACCCTGAGATTAACTGGCCTCGGCTCATTTTGTGTGATGAATCAGAGAAAAAAATAACTGATTAACTTCACCCACTTCACTTTTATATTACATACAGGGTCCTCAGGCCCACTGGACTGGACCACAACTGAGCCAGGACTAAACCAGGACTGAACCAGGACTAAACCAGGACTGGACCAGGACTGAACCAGGACTAAACCAGGACTAAACCAGGATGGAATCAGAACTAAACCAGGACTAAATCAGGACTGAACTAGGGCTAATCCAGGTCAAAACCAGGACTAATCCAGGACTGGACCAGGACTGGACCAGGACTGGACCAGGACTAAACCAGGTCTAAACCAGGATGGAATCAGGACTAAACCAGGACTAAATCAGGACTGAACTAGGGCTAATCCAGGACTAAACCAGGACTAATCCAGGTCAAAACCAGGACTAATCCAGGACTGGACCAGGACTGGACCAGGACTGAGCCAGGACTAAACCAGGACTGGACCAGGACTGAACCAGGACTGAGCCAGGACTAAACCAGGACTGAGCCAGGACTAAACCAGGACTGGACCAGGACTAAACCAGGTCTAAACAAGGACTGGACCAGGACTAAACCAGGACCGGACCAGGACTGAACCAGGAGTGAGCCAGGACTAAACCAGGACTGAACCAGGACTAAACCAGGACTAAACCAGGACTGGACCAGGACTAAACCAGGTCTAAACCAGGATGGAATCAGGACTAAACCAGGACTAAATCAGGACTGAACTAGGGCTAATCCAGGACTAAACCAGGACTAATCCAGGTCAAAACCAGGACTAATCCAGGACTGGACCAGGACTGGACCAGGACTGAGCCAGGACTAAACCAGGACTGAGCCAGGACTAAACCAGGACTGGACCAGGACTAAACCAGGTCTAAACCAGGACTGAGCCAGGACTAAACCAGGACCGGACCAGGACTGAACCAGGACTGAGCCAGGACTAAACCAGGACTGAGCCAGGACTAAACCAGGACTGAACCAGGACTAAACCAGGACTAAACCAGGACTGGACCAGG
The DNA here is from genome assembly GCA_034769755.1 of Odontamblyopus lacepedii. Lineage (NCBI taxonomy): Eukaryota > Metazoa > Chordata > Actinopteri > Gobiiformes > Gobiidae > Odontamblyopus > Odontamblyopus lacepedii. The sequence goes on from CM068360.1 coordinate 7,356,505, forward strand.
ACTAAACCAGGTCTAAACCAGGATGGAATCAGGACTAAACCAGGACTAAATCAGGACTGAACTAGGGCTAATCCAGGACTAAACCAGGACTAATCCAGGTCAAAACCAGGACTAATCCAGGACTGGACCAGGACTGGACCAGGACTGAGCCAGGACTAAACCAGGACCGGACCAGGACTGAACCAGGACTGAGCCAGGACTAAACCAGGACTGAGCCAGGACTAAACCAGGACTGGACCAGGACTAAACCAGGTCTAAACCAGGATGGAATCAGGACTAAACCAGAATTAAATCAGGACTGAACTAGGGCTAATCCAGGACTAAACCAGGACTAATCCAGGTCAAATCCAGGACTAATCCAGGACTGGCCCAGGACTAATCCAGGATTGAACCAGGACTGGACCAGAACTGGACCAGGACTAAATTAGAACTAATCCAGGACTGAACCAGGACTAAACCAGGACTAAACCAGGACTAATACATGACTAAATCAGGATTGATTCAGGACTAAATCAGGTCTAAACCAGGAATAATCCAGGATGAAACCAGGACTGGACCAGGACTAAACCAGTACTAAATCAGGTCTAAACCAGGACTAAACCAGATCTAAAACAGTGTCATTAGTGGAGTATAAATATATATACACCACCGCCGATCACCTCTGCTGATGAGTTTTATGTGATAAATTCTCTAAATACACTTCTTGACCGGGCACTCGTAGGCCGCAGCCACCGCCCTGGATGTGTGTCAAGTATTTTTTGCGTGTTCGTTCACGGAGTCAAAGATGCACGTCGGAGATGTCTGAACTCAAATGCAAATGCCCCCTGCGTGATTTTTGATGCCGTGATCTGAACACAGACTGACATCACCAGAATCAGAATCAGAATTACTTTTATTCATCCCCGAGGGGAAATTTTCTTTGTTACAGATGCAACCGACCAAGTAGTTAGAATAAAGTTACAAAAATAAAATAAGATAAAAGATAAAAATTGTTCTCTCTCAGAAATGATTTACATCAGTGACATATTTACAACTATATACATGTGTGAGCAGGGAAATGGATATTACAGTAGTTTGTCAGTGATTTAAAGTGCAGAGTTCAACAGTTTGATGGCGACAGGCAGGAAAGATTTCCTGTGTCTCTCAGTGGAGCAGCGCGGCAGCCGCAGTCTATGGCTGAAAGAGCTCCTCTGATTGGCCAGCACCTTGTGGAGGGGGAGGGAGGGAGAGTCCAGGATAGTCCAGATTTTGTCCAGTATTCTCCTGTCCAACACCACCGCCAGAGAGTCCAGCTCCTCCCCCACAACATGTCCAGCCTTCCTGATGATCTTCTCGAGTCTATTAGTGTCCCTCACGTGCAGACTGCTGCCCCAGGAGACTACAGCGTACATGATGGCACTGGCCTCCATAGACTCATAGAACATCCTGAGCATTGTCCTGCAGATGTCAAAGGACCTCAGCCTCCTCAGGAAATAGAGGCGGCTCTGGCCCTTCTCGTAAACAGCATCCACATTCCTGCTCCAGTCCAGTTTATTCAAGTACACCCCCAGGTACTTGTACTCCTCCACCACGTCCACACTGACCCCCTGGATGGAGATGGGGGTCACAGCAGCTTTGGTCCTCCTCAGGTCCACCACCAGCTCCTTTGTCTTCATCACGTTGAGCTGGAGTTGGTTCTTCTCACTCCAGGTGACAAAATTGTCATGCTCTGCTGGAGTCCCCGGTGTGCGCTCTGAACATTCTGAAAGTGTCTCTAAACGAACGAGAATGTCTGGTCGGACTAATGGGCTGTCAAACCAATGGTCCACTTTTTTTTTGGACTAATGGGATCTCTACTTAGAGGTCCATTTTTGGATAATTGGGCTGCTGAACTAATGGGCTGTTGGACCGGTGTGTGGACCCTGCAGGAGAGGCGTCTCTATCTATAGGAATTGACTTGAGAAGTTTAAATTTCTGATGAAACTCAAATAAATAGTTCACTATAGTGTTGTGAGAACTTTCATTTGTACAAATGTTCTTCTAAATGGGATGAATTTAATTGAACTTTGATGAGAATTTTAGCAAAAAATAGGTTTAAATATGGTGATGTAAAAGCCACAAAGTGCAGTGGGTTCACCAGACCCAGCAGGACTCCCTGTGGAACAAAAAACAAAGATCTTCCAAGGGTTAAGTGTTTTGGCCAAGCTTTTTGCAGTGATGTACTGTCTACCAGAAAAGTTCCGTAGTGCATCTGTGTTGACATGACTGACCGTTTCTTTCTCTCACTGTAAACTTTGTAAACTAAAGTATCCAAACTCAGTACTTTTACAGCATACACCGAAGCAACAGCAAATGAGTATCTCTGCAAATCCATCTCTTCTATTGCTCCTATAGCTCACTACACTCAATGTTCTTGGAAATGGAGACACAGCTCACCCCTGTTGTCCATGGTAACTTATTCGAGGCGGTGAACGTGCACAGTGAATGTAGTCTGCAGCAGTGGAAAGATGGAGAAAATGTAGACTTCAGATTTCTCATACCGCTCCCTCTAAACATCCTACCGAACATTACACAAACATGACTCTTTAAGTGATGTTACCATGCTGTTACCTCCTCAGAAACATACCTGGAGCTGTGTTTTGTTTCATTTACACGTGTTTGAGTGAAACAAACATTAGTCTGTCTACATCGGCAAAGCTCAAAATGCTCTGTTCCACGTTGTGATGTCATGTAGTGTTGATTTTCGGCAACTTTTTGCCTTTAGTTCAATAGAGATTGGCAATTCCAGGTCTGAAATCATCCAAATGATTGTAGTGAAGGTGTATGGAGTTTAAAAACACAGTGGAGCACTTCCTGTATTACCAGGAGAGGAACTTAACCCATTTATGCCAGATGCTGCGCAGTGCAATATTGCACCTCATACCCCATGCTGTGTAGCATAGCATTGTTGATTTGTCCTCATTTTCATGACGCAAATTCCATTTTTCATTTCATCAAATTTCATGATGCAATTTAATAAAAGCTGAAACCTTCTAAAAGCACTTTTCATGTTTTTATGTGCTTCAGGGGCTGAAATATTAAGGTTCATAAACTTTAACAATTCCTCAAAGACCCTCAGAAGAAAAGGACCTTTACCCTAGAATAGCATACTTTTTTTTTTTTTTTCAGACCATACGGCGCACTTAAAATCCTTTGTTTTTCTCAAAAATGGTCAGTGCGCCTTATAATCCGGTGCACTTTATGTATGTATTCATTCTGGCTGTGCTGACCTGGAACCAATTTTATGTGGTACACGGCGCTCAAAAAACTGTCAAAATGTTTTAGTACTTTTATAAGCTACAAAGCTGCACCGCTGGATGGACTGTCACATGGAGCACAAAAGCCTCAGAAACACTCGAGCATAGGACAGAAATGTGTGCTTATTCGGTTTCAGCTGAGCGGAGTGATACGCACTGAGCTTCAATATCATATTATGATGTGAGTATAAAGACCCGAAATGTCTCTGTTCAGAGACATGCTGACTTACATGTCCGACTGAAGCGACCTAAAGGCCGAATTATAGTTCTGCGTCGACTCAACACATCGACTCTGCATCGCCTTGTCACCGTCGTTTTTGATTTATGATTCTGCGTCGATGTCTGTGTACCACGAAGTAATTCACCGTAAACCGGCCTATGCTACTGTAGATGTATAATCTCCGAAAAGTTTAACATGAACCATCTCCAACGCAATAAACACACAGAACAGACTCACCGTAAGCTCCACATCCTCTGTCACAGAAAAAACACTGAATCGTGTCCTTTAGTCCATCAGAAGCTGAGCACATGCGAGCTGTGTTTTTTTAGTGCAGTTTATGCAAATAAGCCATGTGGTTTTAAGTTTCATTTCTGTAAAACATAAAAAAATGTGCGCAAAGCTGCATTAAACACATTATTACTCACTTTAAATAGAGCGGCGTAATTCAGTGCTGCAATCATTCTGGGTGGATTAACCAAAGAACCTGTATCATCAGGACCTGAAGTTGGGCCCCCATCAAACGCAAACCTACACAAAAACTGTCAGTCGTTTGTGCTTCGTTTGTGCTGTTTTGTGCTGCAAAAAGTTTCGTTTGTGCTTCTTTAGTTTTGGAGAAATGAATGATTGTTTTATAGGTCAAATTTGGGTCAGACCTCAGGAAGCTTCAAAATGCTCTGAAACATCCGAAATGGAGTCAGTCGTTTGTGCTTCGTTTGTGCTGTTTTGTGCTGCAAAAAGTTTCGTTTGTGCTATTATGGTTCTTAAGATAGCAGTTTTGCAGTTGCAGTTTTATTTTTGGCTGGTGACGTCATCCAGCCTCTCAAAATGTGAAACAGAGCTCAAAACAGGCAGAAAATTATAGAAAACGTGTGTATTTCGTTTGTGCTGTGACAATCTCAGGCTGTGGAAAATCTGTAACAGCCTTTAGTCATTTGCTTTTGATTCATATTTAATATAATAACTTTTCCACAGCCTCAGATCGTTTCTCGCCACTAGTTTTGTGGAGTTTGCCGCCGTCAGCTTAGCGGAAATGACGTCCTATAATTACCGCAGAAATAATAATGAATCATTTTAGAAATAAACTCACACAAATGAAAATTGTCACAGCACAAAACAGCACAAACCAAATACAATATATGTTTTCTATCATTTTCTGCTTGTTTTGAGGCTGTTTCACATTTTGAGAGGCTGGATGACGTCATCGGCCAAAAATAAAACTGCAAATATCTTAAGAACCAGAATCGCACAAATGAAACTTTTTGCAGCACAAAACAGCACAAACGAAGCACAAATGATTGACTACATTTTGGGCGTTTTAGAGCATTTTGAAGCTTCCTGGGGGCTGAACCCAACTTGACCTATAAAACAATCATTAATTTCTCCAAAACTAAAGAAGCACAAACGAAACTTTTTGCAGCACAAAACAGCACAAACGAAGCACAAACGATTGACAGTTTTTGTTTGCGTTTGATGGGGGCCCAACTTCAGGACCTGATGATACAGGTTCTTTGGTTAATCCACCCAGAATGATTGCAGCACTGAATTACGCCACGAGTTACGCCACGAGCTACGCCACGAGTTACGCCACGAGTTACGCCACGAGTTACGCCACGAGTTACGCCACGAGCTACGCCACGAGTTACGCCACGAGTTACGCCACGAGTTACGCCACGAGTTACGCCACGAGTTACGCCACGATCTGCCAATGGATCAAGGATGCCCGGGCTAAGGTATCAGTCTCACTTAATGGGCCTTATGGTGCAGTAAGCTTTATGTATGAGAAAATACCCAGTCATTGATATAGCGCCTTATAATCCGGCACGCCTTATGGTCCAAAAAATATGGTGGCCATTTTTCTTTAGGTGTTTTAAGTTTAAATCGGATAAATACTAAACTAAGCTAAATATACAGGATTTGTGCGTTAAAAGTGTGTGAATGAACCAAAACACAACTCCAGGTCTGTTTGTGATGAGGAAACATTATAACATCTCAGAAAATAGCGCAATTAAGAACCCTTCATGTTATTCCACCTTTTTTCTTTCAACAACGGTAGTGAAAATGTCAAATCTCTCCTGACAACAATCATTACACTACAATTTACCCTGACATCCCCATTACAGCCTGTATTAGCGACCATTTTAACTCCTGTAGTGTTATACTTGCTCCACACTGACCTGGATGTGGTTCAGTCTTGGTTTGGTCATTCTGCGGTTCTGTCTGCCAAGATCCATTCTCGCTTATCCAAAATGAAGCAGCTTATCTTGGCCCTGCAGCTCTGCCCTCCAGCCCATCCCACCCCATCCCTCCGGCAAGAATTCAGCAAAAATGAAAGCTCGGAAATGTCTAATTCACATATATATTGGAGCGCGTAAGACGTAACCGCTTTTTTCTAATCTAAAATGGCTGATTAGGCTGTAGGGATTCTATTTGTGGACTCGGTGTCTGCGTCAGCTTCGGGGCAATCTCTTTATGTAACACCGGTCAGTGGAAGGTGAATGTATGTTGGTTTTCTTGCCGGCGCTTTCAGTCTTTTTCAATCTTCTGGAGCAGTCTATCATGTTATTACATTGTTCGTCATCAAAAACATGCCTGAAGAGGTTTTAAATGACCTCCACGCATGTTTGAGTGATTTAGAGATCTCTTCAGGGTCCTATTCAAACCCTCTTTACAGTTAGCAGTTCGAGAAGTACTTGGGGAAACTACTACTCAAGTAAGAGTAACTGTAAGAGTGACTGGATGTAATATTTGATTTGTAATTTGAAGTGAACGTACTTGGAAGGACAAAACAGAACATAATGCTCAAGGACAGACACAAACATGAGACAAATTGAATCAAATTTGAAGGAGCGCTGCAAGAAATACAAATGTTTTTGTCACACTTTTACTAAAGTAAAGGCTGGCACACACTAAGCAGAGGTTTTCAACTGGTGAGGCCTGCCTTCCCTGGGGAGGCGCAATGCACATGACAAAAACATAACGGTTCACATCTGTACACATCTGCATTAGTATTGATATGGATAATTGTGCGTCCATATTAGCTGTAAATGCATCGTTTTGTGATTCCATCTCAACAGAAATCAGCAGTGAGGGACCAGACAGAACCAGCAAAAAATTTAAGAAATCTGATCCTGATTATTTAAAGTTCGGTTCCCCATGGTCGGGTTCTGAGACTGCACCTCTGCCACAGCATCATGGAACCAGCGAGAGCAGCTCTGGTTCAGGCCGGGCTCAGAGGCGCTGGAGCGGGGAGTGGTTCGGTGCCTTGGCCTCAGAAGCGCTTTCTCCCAGGAAGACCCGCTCAGGGAGGACCACTCAGAACAAGATATAGCGGTTTTGGTACCAATTACAAATGCTAAGCATGTTCTGTTGATGTGGATCGGCCGATTTTCAGTGATGGTCTGCATGAAGTTGAAAATTATTTGCTGTTGCAAAAAAAAAATCTAGTCTCAGTTATTATTTAAGCTCATTACTGGAACGCAGAAGATGCATTTACTCCATGGGGGATGGTGGTGGTGGTGGGAGGTCTACAGTAAAACCACTCGCTCTGAGACTCTGAAGTGTTCAAAGATCAGAGCTCTGCACTTCTAGTTTAGACACAAGTCAAAACTGTGTTATTATTATTTGTGAAATGTGGATCAATACTTCAGATACAGGATTTTTAAAGCAGAAAAGAGGAGATAAAGTCCACAGGAAGTAGAGTCACTGTCGCGAATCTGCAGCTTCACCTCGATCCATTTTTACTCACCCTTTTACTTTTAAAGATCATCTCAATCTGGATTAATAGCGCAGTTTTGTGGACTGTGGGTCATTATGTGCAAAGGACATTTCTATGGCTAATGTGGATGAGAAGCTGCAGTTTATATTTACAATTTTACAAGGAGTGAGTCTTTACTTTCACTATATCCTGAGTTTGTTCATTGCATCTCTGTGTCCGTCACTCCTCTGCCCCTGATGCTCTGTTTTACTGTCTGTTACCATAGCATTGATGATGTTTTGTGGTTACGATCTGACTCCACACATGAGGAGCTCAGCAGCTTCAAAATCGCACATGAAGGCACAAACTCGGGTCACATCTCCCCGAAACTGAAGAAATCTCAGCCAAAATCGGGCAAATTCTCCTGTAGTGTGTGGCAGCCTTAAGAGTACTGTTACTTCAAACTAAATGTTACTCAAATAGAAGTAAAAATACAGTATCCGAAAACTACTCAGCGAAGTTCTGAACTGCAGAATTGAAAATGGTGTAGAAATCCTCCTATTAATTATGTATCCACACCTTCATTCATAAATGAAATCGCACTTTCCAATTCCATACATTGTCTTTTAACTCTGCATATTCTGTGTCCGGGGGTCTCCCTCACTGGTGGTGCATTACATTTTAATACTCTTAAATACCCTTGTGTTGCTGTCTTTATTTTTTATTTATAGTTTTACCTTTTTGTACAGTTGATATCGTCACAGAAACTTTGATATGTGCTGGTCCATGGAGGAGTGAAGCAGTTTCAGAGAGTCTAAAACAATATCTGTACAGTGAACCGTCGCTATAACACGGTTCACCTTTCGTGGCTTCCCAGATTTTTTAATGCTTTTTTTGACCGTGCCTTGTGTTCTGAATCCTGATTGGCTAAGAGACTGTAGTCTAGAAGTGAAAAAAGTTGACATCGGTCTTTCACTTAGAACAATATCAACAGTTTCCGTGCCTCATCTCTGTTCAGCCCGGCAAATTTACCTTTGCAAATTTTCTCCATGACAAAACCCACAATGTAGACGAAACATTCTGCACCGACAAAGGCAAAATGGAAGAGGAAGATGCAAACTATCGCAGAAAAAGTTTAACTTCTGGACATGCTGAAGGAAGGTAGAAGCTCTGCAGCTGTAGGCGCCATTACGGAATAAATGAATCTTCGGTTCGTTCTGGAAAAAAGACGCTACAGGAGTCAGGACAAAGAGGCGAAGAGACTGTGAAATACGCCACAATGTCCAACCTCCTATTCATTATTAAGATTATTATTTTACACTATTTTTTAAAAACGATCATAGTTATTTGTAAGAAAACATTTATATTTTTAAATGCTTGGGCCTGAAAACAGGTTTTGATCTTTGGTTTCATTCTATAGTACAGTATTGTATTGTGTAATAATTGTAAAAAATAAAGCTGATGACTTCACATATTTTGCCTGTCGCGGGTTCTTTTTGGAACGTAACCCGCGCGATAAACAAGGGTTCACTGTAACTCAAAATTTGGCAAATACAGCTCCAAATGATTCCACTCAGTGACATCGCAATTTGGAACAGGGTGTTTCGATTTGAGAAAAAGAACTCACCGTCTAAATATGCAGGTTCCGTGTGTTAAACATGTGCGAATGAAACCAAATGCAACTCCAGGTATGTTTGTGATGAGGAAACGACGTTAGAACAGATGAGAAAATGGAATACAGGCACCGACTTTTGTCCTTTAGCTGCACAGACTCTAGACTTTTGTTATGTAGAACGTGATGTACAGACACTAAATATAAAGTGTAGTAGAGTAGAGGCACGAGCTGTGTGTGTGTGCAGTGATTCTAAACATGTCATGGCTGTTAGGAGCTATATTCTCCAGGTGTAATGTCACAACACTTTAATGGCCGAGGAGGGGTCATGCAAAAGGCAAGGAAAGTTTATTTGTACAGCACAATTCATATATGACGTAATTCGTGTTTTGAGCCTGGATTCAAACAGACTCAAAGTAGAGTCTGTCTCACATGTTCAGACAGGTTTTAGCTGCATGAATCTGAAATTCTGACTGTCCGTGTATGGATTGAGAAAACTGTCAGAAGTATTTTATGTGTGTAGGATAGAAATACATGCATATTTGGCTGCAGTTGAGCATAAAATAAATATTTGTAAACTCTCAAATGAGTCCAGTCATACATAAATGTGTTGTGTGTATTTTATCCATTAGAATATGCAATGAAAAGTTACGACATCAAGAATTACATTCACTGTGAAAAGTTACAATTAGGTTTTCTTCAGTACAAATACGAATTCAACTCTATTGTCTATTGACAGCTACTGTATCTCACTCCATACCTGTGTTTAGTCCTGACTCTGGGCACTAAACCTAACTAGAACTAAACCAGGACTAAACCAGGACTACAGCAGGAGTTGGTCCCTGAGCTCCTCAGAGTGCTGATGGTTCATGTGGCTCTACCATGTCACAGATGGACTTTGGTGCTCGGCCGAGACACTTGTGCACAAGCAGAGCTGCTTTAAAGTCTCTGAGCCACAGGGGGCAGTGCAGTGACCTGAGACCAGGACGCATGTGCTCGGACTTCCTGGTTGGAGTCAGGACCCGAGCTGCAGAGTTCTGGATGTTCTGTAGCTGTTTTGCAGTGAGAGGCCGTTACAGGATCTAACCTACTGGAGACAAACGCAGGGATAAGTCTCTCCAAGTCTGATTTAGCCAATAAAGTATGTTTTTGCTCTGTTTTTAGATGGTTAAATGCTGCAGATGTTATTGATTTGATGTGGCGGTTAATATAAGGTGACCAGACGTACCTATTTTTCCGGGCCAGTCCCAGTTTTGAGCCCTGTGTCCCCCTGTCCCAGGAGATTTATCCAAAACTACTGATTTGTGCCAGTTTATAAAAAGAAATGTCCAAGGTGTCGCTATGTTTGTGAAATTTGATCCCTGACAACAGTAAAGAGAAGCATAAATTGACATTTGTTTATGTAAAATACAGAAAAGCTGCTTAAAAATCCCCAAAACACAAAGAAAATGTGACTATACTGGCTCATGTTAGTCGTGAATAAATCATGAACTGGCCGAGTGCAGAACAAATTTCCTTAATTATGCACTCGTCTCACAATATTATCATTACCGACTGCTCCAAACCGGGAGTGTCCCAGTTTTAATTTAGAAAATCTGGTCACCCAAAGTTCAAGTCTGTGTCCATTATTACTCCGAGATTTCTAGGTTGTGTAAAGGTCTCTGGAGAAGTATTTCCTCTTCCTTTAAAGGTAACATAGGCTTTTCACTGCAGGGTCACAGAGGAGAGGAGGTCATGGGGTCATAAGGGGGTATTTTACTTCTTTGAGGTATTAACTGCTAACACATAACAGAGTTAGATCACCATGTTAACTTTTATCGCAGTTAAAATACCTTCACAAGTAACCCACGACCCTCTTTTCTTTAACATTACCTTTTATTTTGATACCATCATAACCGATACATTTGGGCCTTGTCCACTCGTATCCGGGTATCTGATAAACCGAAGATGTTTTGCTGCGTTTTGACCTGTCATCCACACGAACACGCATCAAAAACGAGTATTCAGGGAATACTCCGGCCAAAGTGAAGATTTTTGAAAACTCCGTTTATGCCTGTTTGTGTGGACAGAGATAACTGGGGTTTTGCGTTTTAAAACGTCACTGTCTGCGCCAAAAAATATGAATCTGCCCTGACGTCAAACGTGCGACATTTGTTTAGGCGACTGCAAAAGCCAAAGCCAAAGCAGAATATGGATCGGAGTCGTTTCTTGAGAGCTGTGTGTGTGTTGAGAGCAGAATTTAGGAGCAATTCTGACTCCGAGTCTGTCCAGACAAAGGAGCTCGGCGCCATGTTTTCTGTTGTTTAAGTTTAGGCGGAAGTGACAGTTAAGTGATGGAAATAACGCCATCTACAGGTTTGGAATGTGTATGAATGTGGTTGAAAACGCAGATGTTCGGTTATGTGTGGAAGGTATTTTTTTCAAAGACGAGGTGGTGTGGATAAAACTATTATTATAAATGGAGGGGGGGAAATGTTCGGTTTTAAAAATACCCGGCTACGTGTGTACATGGCCTTGGTCCCTTCTTTATCAGTAATATTAGTTTGTACGAGCAGAAACGGAAATAAAAAAAAAAAACATAACATTTTTTTCATTTATTTGTGTTTTATTTTGTACGACAATAAGCAATACACTTTTGTGCATTTTTTAACATTACGGTTGTATGAACATAAACTGAAATAAAATAAATCCATACATTCTTCATTCTCACTTTCCTTATTTTGATACGATCATAAACAATAAACTTCTGTGCCTTCTTTATCATTATTATTATTTTATATGAAAATAAAAAATAACTCTGGCATCTTTAAAAAAAAAATGAAGATAAGAACTAAGAAAAAAAGTGTTTGTATTTCTGTTCGAAGGATTAGGCTATGGAACAATGTGTATAAAGAGCTCCGGAATGAATGAATTATGCATGAAATTTGGTTTGTTTTCATTTATATTTTGTCTTTTATGAAATTGTAAATGTTGCTGTTTAAACACTGCTTTTCTTTCTTGGAATTCTGTCATTGTTTAATAGGTTTTGGCATTAAAAGTACTTTTTTATTTCAGCCTAAACCCTTTCGGGCATGATCCACAGGGTTGTCGTCTACGTTTTGTTCTGTAGTGCTGAAAAATGACAGAATAAACTACTAAACAAAAAAAGGTATATTCGCCCAAAGCAACGTATTAACAACTTTTTTGTTTTCGTTTTTGGTGCTCTGAATTCCTCCTCCCTTTGCTCTCTATGCTTAGTCACTCCCCCTTCAGAGCGCTATCACATTACAAGCAGTGTGCATCCTGTTAATACAACAATCGTGTCATTCTGGTCAAATTGTTGTGCACAGTTTTGTATCATGTTTTGTATGTTTATGGAAAATTATCGGGAAAAGCAGGGTTTGAATAGAGCCCGGGAGAGATCGCTAAATGACTCAAACATGCATGGATGACATTTAAAAACTCTTCAGGCAAGTTTTTGATGAAGGAACATTATAAAATGGTAGAAAGAAAAGAGAAAAGCAGAAAAGCAGGGTTTGAATAGGGCCCGGGAGAGATCGCTAAATGACTCAAACATGCATGGATGACATTTAAAAACTCTTCAGGCAAGTTTCTGATGAGGGAATGTTATAAAATGGTAGAAAAAGGGAAAAAAAGCACAATACCCCCTCGCTAAATCAGCAAGTGCCAGTTTTGAGTTGCCCGCTGAATTAGAGCCTGTGGCCTGTGGCATGGTTATAATTGACTTTTTGATTGGACTGACTTAAATACTACTTGTCAGTTACTTTGTGCAAAGTCATTTGTCTCTCTGTATAAATTTGCAAACTGCAGTAGAATGTGCATTGGTGATAGTGCTGTTCCCGCAGTGCAAACGATTATGAATAGGCCCAATTTACTTTTTTTGCAAGGTCTGAGGTTTACCTTATTTCCATGCCCACTCCACAGTTTAGGGTGTTTTATGTGTTTCATAGAGGGCGCTATAGTGACTGTGGTGGAAGTCTTTTACTTTGTTTTCTGTTACGATCTATTTAAGCTAAAGAATGTATTTTATGGGTTTAGAGAACTGTTAACTTACAACTGCTAAAGCATTTCTGTGTTCCTGCCACATGTGATGGTGTAATGTGCTGTTCCTGGGGCATCTACACACAGGTCACTCTGCTCTGTCGTTAGGATTGTTAAAACAATGAGCTGTTGCTTTGTTCACTCTCATCATTTACAATAGTGATATCCTTGGGGACAATCTGATCGAAGCCCCAGTCCCTGTTTGGAGGTTGTTTAGATATACAGTCGTACAGTATGTTTTACCTCATGTTGATTTTCTGACGCTTGTCGACCGTATAAGAGCCTGTTTTTGTTTTGCCGTTCAGATTAGGGAGAGACAGACCTGCGAGGGACAGAAGGTTTCGTTTTCATTTTCTTTGTAATTGTGTGCACAATTGCTTTGATTTAAAACAATTTTTCTCCAGTTTTATTCTTCTCGATTTAAAAATTCACAACAGTGACCATTAAGCATGTGTTCATTGCTTTGTTCTGTTGATGTCTGGATTCTGCTCCAGTGGTTAAATTCCGTGCTTTGTAGGCGTATAGGCATGTAGGCTAATGCATGTGACTGTGCACAATTTAATCCTGTCTTAATTCTGGTTTAGACTTGGTTTAGTCCAGGTTTAGTTCTGGTTTAGTCCTGTTTCAGTTCTGCTTGAGTCCTGGTTCAGTCCTGGTTCAGTCCTGATTTAGACCTGGTTTAGTCCCTGTTTAGGCTTGGTTTAGACGTGCTTTAGTCGTGGTTTAGACCTGGTTTAGACTTGGTTTAGTCCTGGTTTAAACCTTGTTTAGATCTTGTTTGGACCTTGTTTAGATTTTGGTTAGTCCTGGTTTAAACCTTCTTTAGACTTTCTTTGTTTAAAATTGGTTTAGTCATGGTTTGGGCCTGGTTTAGACCTGCTTTAGTCCCGGTTTAGACCTGGTTTAGACCTGGTTTAGACTTGGTTTAGTCCCGGTTTAGACCTGGTTTAGACCTGGTTTAGACTTGGTTTAGTCCTGGTTTAGACCAGGTCTAAGCCTGATCTGAAGAAACTAATCAGATCTTAATGTATGAGACACAGCAAGGGGCGTGGTGTGTCGTTGGGGGGCGTGGTGTGTCGTTGGGGGGCGTGGTGTGTCGTTGGGGGGCGTGGTGTGTCGTTGGGGGGCGTGGTGTGTCATTGGGGGGCGTGGTGTGTCATTAGAGGGCGTGGTGTGTCGTTGGGGGGCGTGGTGTGTCATTGGGGGGCGTGGCATATCATTAGGGGGCGTGGTGTGTCGTTGGGGGCGTGGTGTGTCGTTGGGGGGCGTGGTGTGTCGTTGGGGGGATCGTCATGACTCCGATGAGCGGGTTGGACAGGTGAGACTGACAGCACAGTGAGTTTTTATCAAAATGAAAAAGAGAAAAATCTGTGACAAGGACTTCTGAAATTTCACCTTGATTTGAAGGTTTGTTTACATATTCGGACAGGATTATTTGATTTCCTGTAAAAAGAAAACTTTCACTGGGGTCAATATTTTGTCCTTCATGTTTCAAATCAGATTCAGAGCTCAGTCTTTTCATGTCCTGTGGCCATTGTTATTTTTCAGGTTTCAATTATGATTTCACTGATGCTGACAAACTTAATAAGTAACAGTGAAAATTCCTGTCGAATCTAAAACAAGCTTAAACCTGAAACAGAAAATGAAAACTAGAACACGCCACGGAAAGGAATGTGGACAAACAAGAGCCTAACAGCTGGGGAGGGCATCTGACATACAGGGATATAGAAGGATGGGAGGGCATCTGACACAGGTTGATTTCCAGGAGGATGGAGAGGTTTTCAGAACCTCAGAACTGTGTGAAAGACGGAGGTGGACGCCCTCGAGGTCAGTCTCTTTCTGATGATTAGTCTTGTCACGATAACACATTTTGAAGTGTGATATATTCTGGTTGTAAATAAAGATGATAAATAATTATATCGAAAACAAAACATAAAGCAGAATTATCCCAAAAAGTGTTCTCAATGTGTAATATTGCCAAAAAACATGAGCTGCAATAAATACATAATAGAATGAAACAAGTAAGTATTTAGCTGCACCGGTGAGTGGTGGTCGGAGGGACGATGGTGCAGATTGGAGCCTCACTTCTGTCAGTCTGTCCCAGGGCAGCTGTGGCTACAATAGTAGTTTACACCACTGGGTCTGGAGTGAATGAAGAATGCGCTGTTAATAATGATCTGCTCTTTGGGGATGTGTGTCTGTGAAAAGTGCTATAGAAATAAAGTTACCATAATGAGTCATAGAAGTTCGTAATTCAAGTCTGTAGAGCTCAATTCTCATCATTATGCAGATAAAGAACCACACTTTAAGGTTGTTCTGAGGATGTTTGTAAAATAAAATCCATCTTTAACATTTAAAAGACTTCAGACAGGAGCCTCCAGAGACCCACAGCAGAACAGACCTCAGTCCAGACCCCAGGTGAGTCTAAACCCGGACAGGGCTTCAGTCTGGACCTTCAGTGAGTCCTTGTCTGTGGTCTACAGGGAAGATCCGGACCGGAGAGTCCCGGGACAGACGGAAGTGGACATGGTGTTTCAGGTAAGTTCAAGATGTTTTCCTGCAGTGTCAGTTAGGGGTGAGCATTTCCTTGAGTTTGATACATATCATGATTTGCATGTCCATCCATCCATCTTCTCCCGCTTTACCCGGTTGGGTCGCGGGGGCAGCTGTTCGCCGCCCAGTCCTCTGTGCACCTGACCCCCCCATGAACCCCTCTGTGAGTGGTGACCCACAGGAGAATTTGCATGTCGCAATACATCCCTATACTAAAACAATGGATGAGATACTGCATCAATAATTACTTCTAATCAACTCCACTTTCACAAGAGCCAAATTGTACGAAATATAGTTCATTACCTTTTTTAAATCATGAGAACAGTGAACGCAACTAATGAATTTTAGTGAAAAATATTATTTCAAAAATGTATTCAGGTGCATTTTGAATCGATTAGAGAATTACGCAATGAAGTATCACGATATATCACTGAACTGATTTTTTCTTACACCCCTAGTGTGAGTGCTGTAGACCTGTGACCCCTGGTGTGTATGTTCTGTCTGACCTTTGACCCCTGGTGTGTGCCCCAGATTCTGGAGGAGCAAGTCCTGATGTTTGTCCAGCAGCAGCTGGAGAGACTCCTGACCTAAGATGAACCAGAATGCTCCAAGAGTGAGGAGGAGGAGCAGAGGTTCTGAACATCACCTTGGACTTACTGAAGATGGACCAGGAGCATCTGACCATAAGTTTACCGTGTTAAGCTCCTGCTCCATCAGCTCCTCTGAACTCATCTCTGAGTCATTAGAAGGTTCCCTGTGTTCGAGCTTCAGCAACATGTAACACAGGCAAAGCTTCAAGTGTCAATTTACATATAGTGTCAATAACCCAGAGTATTTGTCTTTGTTAAAACACCTGATTTGATTATTATTATTATTCATAATTTTTTACTGCATTCTATTTACTGTTGTTGAGGTTAACTTATGCTTTTACGTGTAGCGTGTTTTATTTTGAAAGTCTACTGTCGGTTAATTGGACGGACGGTTAATTGGCTTGACATCGAGAACGGCAAAAGACGTTATAGGCTAATATTTTTTGTTTTCATATTTTCATGTTTTTCTTCAGCTCCCCCTCTGAAGAGGCATGAGGTACAGTATGGTGTTGATTTAAAATATGTAAATATGTGTTTTAGATAACTTTGCGTCTTAAAATATTATCTTGGTTGATTTGTGGTGTCATATTGAATGTAAATAAGTTGCATTGGAGATTTTGTGTATTTGTATTTACACATTGTATCTTGTATTCCTTTAACCTCTTACGGCTGATTGGAGGATTTATAGCCATTAAATCTAAAACTCGCCAGTTTAAGGCCATGTACACACGTAGCCGGGTATTTTTAAAACCGAACATTTCCCCCCCTCCGTTTATAAAAATTGTTTTATCCACACCACCTCGTCTTCGGAAAAAAATACCTTCCACACATAACCGAACATCTGCATTTTCAACCACATTCATACGCATTCCAAACCTGTAGATGGCATTATTTCCATTGAGCCCTCACTTCTCCGTCACTTCCGCCTAAACTTAAACAACAGAAAACAGGGCGCCGAGCTCCTTTGTCTGGACAGACTTGGAGTCAGAATTGCTCCTAAACACAGTTTAGGAGCAATTCTGCTCTCAACACACACACAGCTCTCAAGAAACGACTCCGATCCATAGTCTGCTTTGTCTTTTGCAGTCGTCTAAACAAATGTCGCACGTTTGACGTCAGGACAGATTCATATTTTTTGGCGCAGACAGTGACGTTTTAAAACGCAAAACCCCAGTTATCTCTGTCCACACAAACACGCATAAACGGAGTTTTCAAAAATCTTCACTTTGGCCAGAGTTTTCCCTGAATACTCGTTTTTGATGCGTGTTCGTGTGGATGACAGGTCAAAACGCAGCAAAACATCTTCGGTCTATCAGATACCCGGCTACGTGTGGACAAGGTCTAAGAGTCAGTCTTCAATCAGAGGGATATCCTACATACAGAAGAATCTGTCATGCAATTGTATCTCAAGCACACTTTGACTGAAAAGTTACATCAGACTTCCTGAATCTCCTGATGTCTGTGATGACGTACTGTGCTTACTTGTTCCCGAGTCGACCAGCTGCAGCTTGAATATTTAATGTTTGATCCTCCTTGTCCACCGCCTGACTCACCTCATCCTGCTTTCTGTGCTGACAGTGTAAGTGCGCTGCTTTTACAGATGCTGCCTTCACTCCACAGCAGCTTTTCACACCAATTGTCTCTTATTTTCTCATGACATTATCCTCCTGTATCGTTTAACACCGACTATTGTTTTGTCCCTTAAGGCCACCACACACTGAAGGAGAATTTCCCTGATTTTGGCTGTGATTTGCTTCTCCCTGACTTTGGAAAGGCAGGACCCACTGAGCTCCTCTGTGTGACTGTGAGCTGCTGTCAGATCGTAACCACCAAACAGCAACAGCCGATAAAACCGAGCATCATTGACAGACGGCGTGACGGGCACAGGCGCAAGATACAAACTCAGGAAATAGCAAAGAAAGATGTTATTACTCGCCTCTCGTAAAGTTGTAAATGTCACCTGCAGCCAAAAGTCCCAATATTCTCAATTTTTGTTTTCTTTTTTAATGTTTATGGGAAAATCTGAAGGCCAGAGTGATAAATCATAAATTCATGTATTTTCCACTAGGGATGGGCATTTGATTAAATTTTCTTGGTCCATCGTCGGGAGAATTAACGATTGATTTTTCATTCATTAACATCATCATTAACATGTTTATATTAAAGTTATCATCATTATTATTACTATTATTAATCTGCATAAATAAACTTAACGGTACAACATATAAACCATAATCACTACAGAGCCACATCAGCCCGTGTGAGATTAAAATGTGTTTAAAGCAGCTTTGCCACATTTGTTTACAGAAACTAAACTTAAAACCACATGGCTCATTTGCATAAACTGTAAGTGCTGAAAAAAGCAGCTCTTTCCTTGTGCTGATGTGTTCAGCTTCTGTCGGACTAAAGGACACAACTCAGTGGAATATGAGTGTTCTCTCTGTGACAGAGGATGTGCTGCTGATGGTGAGTCTGTTCCGTGCGTATGTCATGTTGGAGATGCTGCGTTGGAAAGACAAGCAACAACTGATAATGCTGATGATCCAGGGGGCGCTAATGTTACCGTGCAAGTGGCAGAGAGGAGGTTAAGCGGGAGGACTGTGTTCAGTGGGAGCGGGAGTGTGAATTAATGATTAAAAATGACAATGAATCAATGAAAAGACAAGTTATTAAATATCTTATCATTATCATATAGCCTAGACCAGGGGTGTCCAAACTTTTTTCATCAAGGGCCACATATTAAAACACAAACCAGCGTGAGGGCTGATCGAGGGTCATAGACTGGTGGTCAAACCAGTGAATAATTCAAATCTGTGCATTTATAACAGGTTTAAATGACCCTCCAGACCTTTGTTCAGGCTCAGACCATCAAAAGGACACACGTCATTTGCTTGATAAAGGGAGATTTCAAAAACATGCAGTAAAAAGTACTACTTGCGGTTTTATGGGTCAATTCACCTGGAAACAAAACAATTGGTCTGAAGGCCACATATAACCCCTGGGCCATAGTTTGGACATGCCTGGCCTAGGCCTATATTATCATTAACATTTTAAAATAAAATGACGGATAATAATAGTTGATGGGATTTTTACGACTCTGTCCATCAAAATGACGGGCAGTGATAAAGTCTAATGCAACCTTTGCCTGCAGCATCTCATCCACATTTTTCATAGAATCTGTCCTCCGCAAATAATGACATCCGGTCCACGGAACAGCGCTATTAATACTGTTTGAGGTGTTTTTTTGAAAGTAAAAAGGCGAGAGTACATGTGTCTGTTTCCATCCACACAGCGCAGATTGAGGTGAAGCTACAGATTAGTGATAGTGACTCGATTTCGTGGACTTTACCTCCTCTTTTCTGCTTTAAAAATCCTGTATCTGAAGTATTGCTCCACATTTCACACATAATAATAACACAGTTTGACTTGTGTCTAAACTAGAAATGCAGAGCTCTGATCTTTGAACAGTTCAGAGTCTCAGAGTGAGTGGTTTTATAAGGTGCACGGACGTCTTGTCACCCTAGTTTTGAGTCAGCTGTATGGCATTCTCTTTGGTCTAAAGGCCGTCACACACTACAGGATTTTTCAGTCTAATCTATTTTTAAACGTGTGAAAAAAGTGCACACCACAGACACAAGGAGATTTTAAATCACAAAGAATGCTGCGGGATATGTCTGCGGACCACAGACTACAAAGTTGTGAGCTAAACCAGGATTAAACCAGGACTAAACAGGACTATTTCAGGCCTAAACCAGGTCTGAACTAGAGCTAAACCAGGACTATTTCAGGTCTAAACCAGATCTGAACTAGAGCTAAACCAGGACTATTTCAGGTCTAAACCAGGTCTGAACTAGAGCTAAACCAGGACTATTTCAGGTCTAAACCAGATCTGAACTAGAGCTAAACCAGGACTATTTCAGGTCTAAACCAGGTCTAAACCAGTTCTAAACCAGGACTAAACCAGGGCTAAAATAGAACTATACCAGGTCTAAACCAGGACTATTTCAGGTCTAAACCAGGACTAAACTAGGGTTAACAAAGAACTATACCAGGTCTAAACCAGGACTAAACCAGAACAATTTCAGGTCTGAACCAGGTCTAAACCAGGTCTAAACCAGTTCTAAACCAGGACCAAACTAGGGGCCAAAATAGAACTATGCCATGTCTAAACCAGGACTATATCAGGTCTATTTCAGGTTTAAACCAGGTCTAAACCAGGTCTTAACCAGGACTAAACCAGGTCTTAACCAGGACTAAACTTTTGCTAAAATAGAACTATATCAGTTCTAAGCCAGGTCTAAACCAGGTCTAAACCAGGACTACACTTAGGCTAAAATCGGACCATATGAGTTCTAAATCAGAGGAGCATAAATTGCATTTGTTTAGACAATTTTATCTCAGATTTTACACTGACCCACACAGGAGTCGAGAATGACAACGCTTTTTTCACAATTTTATTCATACCAACCATCCCAACCTGGGTGTGTCGCAGTTTAGAATTTTGAAAATCTGGTCACTCTACTCAAAACATTTTTAGATTTTGTAGTAGATATTCTTTTGATTCACCGTATCAGCAGGTATACATCATTTCATTCTTTATTTTGCCTTTTAAATAGCTTCTCAAGTCTTCTCAAGTGGTGAAATCTTACAAACCCTCTTTCTGACCCTACCTTATCTGTTAAATTTGCGCTGAAATCTGGGTTTTCTCTCAAACTAACCAGCTCATTGATATTCATTTTCAACTCTTTAGTAATTCATTGCCAGAGTGTTTCCTATGCAGTATTTATGTCTTTTGAATAGACCCGAGTGCAAATGTTTCAACTTTTCATCACTGCATAATGATCAGAACTCGGTTTATATGCATCACACAGGACCTATAAAATCATTTCCACTCAAAGTCTCTCCTGCCTTGTGTGAGAGAAGTCTGTTCACGTATAAAATAGCCTGAAACGCTTGAACTCACCCCTTTTTAGATAATCTATAATACGGCGAGGATCTGCAGCACCTTCCGGACAAACTCATGATGTCCAGACCTTGAATCAGAATTGGGTAGGCCTCTTCATTCTTACTGGAGTCTTTATGAAGAAGCACAGAGAAGTGAGGGACTTTTACAGTACTTGTGATTTTAAATGGAACTAATAATTACACTTATATGGTGAGAATTTTACTCAATTACAAGTGCAAGTTTAGGCTTCTATCACAAAAGTTCTAATGCAATGCTAATGCAAAACAACTTTCTCCAGCTAAACTCAGACGAGACAGAAATCATAGTCACAGAAACAAAGAGACAGTGTCAGTAGTCGCCTCCTACCCAGGCCCTGGAAGTTGTATTCGTCGCACTGGCCAATCAGTGAAGCGGCGTGTTGGCCAGAACCAACCCGAGTTGCAATAGCAGACTGCATACAACGTGCACACACGACCAAAAAGCAGCGATTGGTGAAATAAAAAAGTACCCGCCTAATGTAGAGCGAATGAATCTTAATGATGCGAGGTCAGACAGTTTCTGCCAAGTGAAACTGTCAGATGAATCAGGTTAGTCACCTTCAATCTTTCAATAAAACCTTCAAATCAGGCCAGAAAGCTCAGTGTAATAATGGACTCAGACTTGAACTTTAAAAGTCACATCAGATCAATAACATCTGCACCTGTTACCATCTAAAAAACAAAATCACAGGTCTACTGTCTAAAGCAGACTTGGAGAGACTTATCCCTGCATTTGTCTCTAGTAGGTTAGATCCTGTAACAGCCTGCTCACTGTGAGAGCTGCAGAACATCCAGAACTCTGCAGCTCTGGTCCTGACTCCAACCAGGAAGTACGAGCACGTGTCCTGGTCTCAGGTCTCTGCACTGCCCCCTGTGCTCAGGTCTCTGCACTGCCCCCTGTGGCTCAGGTCTCTGCACTGCCCCCTGTGCTCAGGTCTCTGCACTGCCCCCTGTGCTCAGGTCTCTGCACTGCCCCCTGTGCTCAGGTCTCTGCACTGCCCCCTGTGCTCAGGTCTCTGCACTGCCCCCTGTGGCTCAGGTCTCTGCACTGCCCCCTGTGCTCAGGTCTCTGCACTGCCCCCTGTGCTCAGGTCTCTGCACTGCCCCCTGTGGCTCAGGTCTCTGCACTGCCCCCTGTGCTCAGGTCTCTGCACTGCCCCCTGTGCTCAGGTCTCTGCACTGCCCCCTGTGGCTCAGGTCTCTGCACTGCCCCCTGGTCTCAGGTCTCTGCACTGCCCCCTGTGGCTCAGAGACTTTAAAGCGGCTCTGCTTGTGCACAAGTCTCTCCAAAGTCTGTGACATGTTAGAGCCATATGAACCATCTGCACTCTGAGGAGCTCAGGGACCGGCCTCCTGCTGTAGTCCTGGTTTAGTCCTGGTTTAGTTCTGGTTTAGTCCTGGTTTAGGTCTGGTTTTGTCCTGGCCTCCTGCTGGTGTCCAGAGTCAGGACTAAACTCGGGGACTCAGAGTTTCAGATTCATGCAGCTGAAACCTGGAACAGTCTGAACATGTGAGACAGACTCTACTGTGACTCTGTTTAAATCCAGACTCAAAACAGTTCGGTTTAGCTGCAGATGACTGATGATTGTTTTTTATTTTTCATTTTTCATTCCACACTCTTCTTTCCAATTTAATCTCTCTTTTTTAATTTTATGATGATTATTTACATTTTGATTTGTTTACATTGTGATTTTAATGTATTTCTTATCCTGTGAAGCACTTTGAATTTGTGTATGAATTGTGCTGCACAAATAAACTTACCATGCATAAGGCTCCACCAAAACTCCACTTCATTACAGCGCTGCAAGTATTTGGAATTAATTACTTTCCATCTCTGCCCATGTGTGCTCTTTGTGCCTCTGCTCTCTGCCCATAATGAATTCCTGCAGTCTCACGGGTGGCGTCGGGAGACTATAGCGAGGCTTATCTTTTTACTTTCAAGATAGGCCCCAGTATCAGATGTGTTGTGCCCTGGTGCTCGTCTGCTGTTGATCCAGTGCACTCGGGGCCCGCCGAGGAGAGCGCTGATCCACATTTCGTGACTACATAATCTTTGAGAGCGAGCCTTCTGACAGGCGGCTCTTAAAGGCTCTGTACCGGATTTGTGCCGTCTTCAAAAACGTGATTCATTTGAAACAGTTTGCGGAGGTTCAAAGCTGTTCCGCTCTTACCTTTTGCATTCCAAATATCCTGATTATCAAGTCTCTGTGAGAGCCTTTCACAACTATCAGAGACCAGTGCAAAGTTTTGCCGTGACAGTAAAGGTGAGAAGAACTGGCATGCTAATATGCACTTCCTAATGATCAGATAAGAGATGCGGATACTAAGCAGCTGACTTATTTTGGAAGTCAAAAGCATCTTATATAATATATCTGTGCTGGGGCAAGACACATTTCGAAAAACATGAGTTCATTTAAAATATTTTGCAGCACACTTTTCAACACTTTAAGAAGAATGCTAATGACAACCAGCATGCTAACAACAGACTTCCTGATTCTCTGACATTTTAGAATTAGACGCAGACACCACATGGCAGTAAACCTCAAGAGCTGGTTTTAAAGTACATTTACTAAGTATGAATGAAAAATACTACGTACTTACTACTTACTGTAAGTCACTTTTTTAGGGTTTGGGTGGTTACTGTGACTTATACTCAGGTGCGACTTATATATTACATTTTTCACACTGACAGTCCGTAGACCAAATATACGAATCAAAAATGAAAAAACAAATTGTTATCTGTTTTTTCATTTTGGTTTTAGAGACAAATAACAAAGAAAAGAGTTTTTGCTTTCTTATTTTTGGTTCTATATTGAAAAATGAATGAACATGGATTCTTCTCTAGTGGGTTGTTTTTATTATTATAACTTCTAGAACTCGCCTTTCAAGATGAAATGTTGGTTCTTGGTCTCTGATTTTATAAAATAAATTTCCCCCCAAAAGTGTTTCTTCTTCATTGTGCTTTTTTTGGCTGGTGCAACTTATAGTCTGAAAAATACGGTACTTATCCTTTTAATTACTTTTACTTTTTTATTATTATACTTACTCATTTGACACAGTTTGCAGTGGTTCAAAGCTGTTCCTCACTTACCTTTTGCATTCTGAGCAAACTAATTATTCACCTCGATGTCTTTGTGAGAGCTTTTCACCACTATCAGAGACCAGTGTGGAGTTCTGCTGTGACACTTAAGGTGAGAACAACTAGCATTCTAATGTGCACTTCCTAATTATCAGATAATAGATGCGGACACTAAGGAGCTGACTTATTTTGAGCTCAAAAGCTGTTAACCCATTTAATGCCACCGGTCACAATAGTGACCGTAAAAAATGTTTCATTTCTAAGATTATAAAAATCTTCCTGAATGATCTATCAATGCAGTTCCAGCAGATATTGAAATAATAAAGGGTCTCAATGAAATATGTGCAGTGTCACATGTTTACTGTAAACTGTCACATGACCAGAGCTGTTTACATCCTGTTTGTGCCAAGAGAAGAGGATGGCAACAGGAACGCTCCCAAAGAAAAGATGAGTAAAGTGTGTTAACATGAAGATAGGATATAGATTTTTGGTACACATCATGTTTAAGGTGTCTAGTACTGATATCTGCATTTGTTATTACGCAACTTTGTTTAATGTTGCGATATATATATATATATATATATAATATATATATAATATATATATATATATATATATATATATATATATATATATATATATATATATATATATATATATATATATATATATATAATATATATATAATATATATATAAATAAAGTTAATAACCTAACAAAACAAACGTTTTGATGACCAAGCTTCTACAGTCACCTCAAAACATTTTTAGACTCCCTTTTAATTTCTTTTTTTTTTTTTTTTTTATCATAGTACAGCCACAAACTAACTTCTATTGAGTTCATGTTTTATTATCCTGGACATGATAGAACCCTATAATCCCCCAGCCCTGTTTAGGAAGAGGAACCGAGTCCTCCTATTAACAGTCACATCGTGTTCACCAAGTTCACTTAACTCTTGCTCGTGCACTAAAGCTGAGCAATATTTGGATTAATGTGCAGAAACTTGCTGATTTGTACAGAATAAAACCAACACATCAGTTCATATAAATGTCATTTCTTTCCCTGATATGAAGCTTGTTCTGCAAACACGAGCACCGTTCTGTTTTTGCCCTCTGTTCATCCTCTTGGATTCAGTCATATAGGTTTTTTTTCTGTGAAGGAATATCCACGGGTAATTATACAGTCAGACTTTTAGTTTTGCGCCACATGTTCCTCTTTTTCTAACACCAAATAACACAGCAAGCAAACTTTAAAGTCTGTGAAACTTCACACATTTACAGCATCCGATAATGAGGCTTTTCCCCTTGTGCCTCCAGAGCTCCAGAGTCACTGTGACGTCAGCCGTGAAAGGGTCTGTACGATGCATTTACAGTCACATGGCAACATCATTCTTATTTACAAGGGCATGTTTAAAGATTTCATTTAAAAAAGGACAATTACCCCCAAAAATCTCCTCTGTTACAGTCATGGGTCAAAAGGGTGAGAATGTTTTAACTCATTTTGTGGCCATACCGGTTTGTCAAAGCCTGATCCCGTCAGATCTCAGAAGCTCAGCAGGGCCTGGTTAGTACTTGGATGGAGACACTGGGAATTCCAGGTGCCACACGCAGGTCGTCGTTGAAAATGAGAATTGCTTCTCAACCGACCTACCTGGTAAAATAAAGGTTAAATAAAATAAAAATGTTTAAATCTGCTGATGATATGGTGTTTAGGCTGGTCCATCAAAGCATGGTTAAAAAATAAAGTTTCAGATAACCTCCATTAGAACCCTGCTTTGGTTTTAGCAATTTGGGAGAAAAAGGAGATGTTTTAGAGATCGCTCGAGCTGCATGAAGTTTCCTGGAAATTGACCAACTTTTTATGGACTTTCTAAGCAACTTTTATGCAAGTTTCAGTTTGTGTTTGCAGAATAAAATGACAAATTATTTAAAGATGCCTTTTTTATTTGGTTTGCTATGTCAAAGTTTCAAGTGTCTTGAGCAACCTCTAAATATTAATTTGCATACAATTTGGACCCAATATTTTGGCCAGATTTGGAACCAAATGCAGGATTCTAATCTAGAGAATCTAAAAAAATTAAATAAAATTGGACCTAATGGTGCTGGTCACTTTATATGACTCAAAACAAGTGTTTCTAGACAATAATATTTCCAAAAAATAAAGAGCTTGTTTAGCAAATATTATCAATTTATGATGACAATAACAATTAATAATCAAAATGATGAAATGGTGCATGATTTTAAACACCTCCACATTTACACAGACGTCAGACTTAAGATGAACTTCATCTTTAAGAAATGCTCTGAAGGCTGCACTGTTATGTACGTAGAATCTTTTTGGAATCAGCCAAACAATCTTGGAAGCGGTGCACAAAGGCCTTGTGGAGAGCATCTTAACCTGTAACCTGCTCGACTTGAGCGTGCAGATGAAGAAGAACTACAGCCCATTGTGAACATGATCTCAAAGATCACAGGGCACTCTCAGAGGTCTTTGAGCTTTATCTGCGATGAACTCTTACGTCTGAGAGCTTCAGGACACAGGCAGTTTGAACGGCTGCCTTCTGAAGGACGCAGAATTGTGCCAAGAATAACTTGGAAAAAATCTGTTTAAAAGAGGGAAATCAAAGCTGTGAACTCTGAGTGTTCTCCACAGATGTGAGAACGCACCGATGAAGTGTTCCTTTGTTCAGTGAAGCTTACCACTGTTTTTACTTGTGAGTTGGGATGCGCCGTCTCGCTGAAAACACAAGTCACACAAGTTTTTTATCTGTGGGACAAATATGAAATGCAGTCCCATTTATGACTGTGATCCTGGTGTCAAAATGTGCTCATGAATCTTTTTAATGAAACCAAAAACAACTTACCTTTTACTTCATTGTTTAAAAAAGCACACACATTATCGCACACATTATGAAAACATCCCGTACACTGAGATCTGCCAGTCATAACTTGCTGATGGTCTTTCGGACAAGTTTTAAAACGCGAGGTGACAGATCTTTTCAAACTGTCTCCCGTAAACTCTGGAATGAGCTGCCTCCTCACTTACGCTCTCTAGAAAGTGTAGATGTTTTGTATGTGAACAACTTTGTGACTTATGTCTGTGAAAAGCGCTATAGAAATAAACTTTACTTACTTACTATCTATAAAACTCCTGCACCAATAAGGAAAACCAAAAGTGAGTGAAAACAAGGTGGAAGGCTGGGGCAGATTTGTGTAATTACACTGTTAACCATTAGAATCAGCATTTTAAAAACCCTTTGGACGACCTACGATGGGCTCGGGACAAATATTTCCTTTCAAAAACATTTTCACCACCAGCGTGAAGTCCAGCGTTATTTCCGGTGAGGTTTAATCCATTTTCGCCATGGCAGGTGAGCAGTAACATGATTATTTTTACATTTTATGATAAAACAAAGAGCAGCTTTTCATCGCGGACCTCCATTTTGATTTCTGTTGTAAATAATGACGACGTCCTGTGACAGAGTCAGTCTCTCGGCCAATCAGATAGGCAAATGACCGGAACATCCAATCAGGGCAGTGAGAGCAAAGAGATACTACAGGTTAGATAGGGCTTACAGCAGAATGCGAAACGAAACGAAATCTGCAGAATGCGAAATCAGTGCTGGCTAGCATTCCAGTTATTAGCTAATGCCGCCTATTACAAAACGGTGTTTACAACAACAGAAAAAGGTAATTTTAACCTTACCTCAAAAATAGTTCCAATTTTTTGGGGTGTCATGTCCTCTTCACGGAGACTGACCCGTTTAGGTCCTTTGAACAGCATATATTGCACTCGCGCAAGTCAGATGGTGTAATGTACTTTCGGGTGAAACATAAACACACCATTTCGCATTCTGCAGATTTCGCAGTCTGCAGATTTCGTTTCGTTTCGTTTCGTTTCGCATTCTGCTGTAAGCCGTTAGATAGTTACATGTCATGAAAACAGCGGTGGGAATAATCAAGGAATAATAACAAAAATATAAAGAAATAAACCTATACACAAGTGTATAAGTGTATACAAGTGTGAGGAGTGTGATGTGCCCCTCTGTATTGCCCCAGACAGGAACTGTTTCAGGGAGTGGCACAAGTGAGGGGGAAAAAAAACGATTGGAGGAATAATGTTAAAATGTAAAAAGTTTCTGTTGTGTGTGTGTTAGAAAGTTGATATTTTTCCCCCCCCTGATTATTTATCTTTGTGTTTTTTTTTTAAATCTAATTCTGTAAAAAATAATTTCCATTTAGTTTTTTCTTCTGTGTATATAGTTATTAAACAAATGAATTTCTTTCTCTGACATGAACTCATCAATCATTATATGACAGCCCAAGTTGTCCTGAAAATAATGATGTCTTTAACTTTTCTATACTTGAAAGGGTTGAAATTCTATTTGCACTAATACACAGAAAGACCAGGCGGACAAAAACTAGCAATAAATGGCTCAGGTATTTAAGGGTTAAAGGTAAACTATTTGTCTATATATTTTTTCTCACATAATGAGTACATAATATCCAGATAGAAAATACACCTGACAGCCACATTAGTCCATAAAGTGCACCGGTATGAGCTCATATAGGGCTGCTCAGAGTCATTATGAAGGCATTCACACAGGTGCTGCCTACATGTGGACTCACTTTAAACCTCATGTACCCCATGTCCTGACGAAGCTACACGAGAAACACTGATGAACAACCACAAACAAGCACAGGAAAGTCATATAAAGTCATATGTTCACGCTGACATAACACACATTCTCCATACTTGTAATCCTAGAGAGGCTTTTCCCAATGCCCCTACACAGAAAACTATTAGCGTTTGTAGCTCAAGGCTCCTTTAAAAACAACACAAACTAGCATCAGGTGACTTCCACTGCATTCCTACGAGGTCCTCCTGAGATCCAGATGGTGC
The DNA here is from genome assembly GCA_034769755.1 of Odontamblyopus lacepedii. NCBI lineage: Eukaryota > Metazoa > Chordata > Actinopteri > Gobiiformes > Gobiidae > Odontamblyopus > Odontamblyopus lacepedii. Next base: position 7,385,454 of record CM068360.1, read on the forward strand.
GGTCACAACTCATATACCTCTCCAGTGAGCCAAGTCACTGCCGTTTCAAGACTTCACTTTTTATAGACGCGATATGTGACGAAGCTGCTTGACTTGTTGCCGTGGATATGTTACTGCGATGGCCACAGTGTGTTCCACAGTATGGCAATAAACCGATCGGTATCTCCATAGTGACAAGCTGCTGATGAACCCCTCTAAGATTCCTGTTTTCAACGTGTTTTTGTGCAATTAAAACACAGTAATTGAATCAAAGCAAGAGCTGTATGTTTAATGCCATAACAGACACGGGTCGTAACACAGACGGCAGATCATCCAAAGGAAAAGTCATATAGTTCATCTTTAAAATCAAACACTAAATCTACTTTTTCACTACAAAACTGTGTATGTGGTGTTTTAATAGCATCATCTACTGTTCCTGACATACTCAACATACAATTCAAGTAATATGTTTTCTAGCATGCTTATGTTCCCTCAGCTCTATGTTCCCTCAGCCCTATGTTCCCTCAGCTCTATGTTCCCTCAGCTCTATGTTCCCTCAGCCCTATGTTCCCTCAGCTCTATGTTCCCTCAGCCCTATGTTCCCTCAGCCCTATGTTCCCTCAGCCCTATGTTCCCTCAGCCCTATGTTCCCTCAGCCCTATGTTCCCTCAGCCCTATGTTCCCTCAGCCCTATATTCCCTCAGCTCTATGTTCCCTCAGCTCTATGTTCCCTCAGCTCTATGTTCCCTCAGCTCTATGTTCCCTCAGCTCTATGTTCCTTCAGCCCTATGTTCCCTCAGCTCTATGTTCCCTCAGCTCTATGTTCCCTCAGCTCTATGTTCCCTCAGCCCTATGTTCCCTCAGCTCTATGTTCCCTCACCCCTATGTTCCCTCAGCTCTATGTTCCCTCAGCTCTATGTTCCCTCAGCTCTATGTTCCCTCAGCCCTATGTTCCCTCAGCCCTATGTTCCCTCAGCCCTATGTTCCCTCAGCTCTATGTTCCCTCAGCTCTATGTTCCCTCAGCCCTATGTTCCCTCAGCCCTATGTTCCCTCAGCCCTATGTTCCCTCAGCTCTATGTTCCCTCAGCTCTATGTTCCCTCAGCTCTATGTTCCCTTAGCCCAGCTCAAGGTCATGGGGCAAAGGACCCTAGGTTGAAATTACTCTGAATCATCCCTTTAAATGCGATATAAACATAAAAATGACTTGACTTAAGAGTTTAATTTTGAGAAAAAAATTTGAAATTAGAAAACTCTTAGAAATGAGGGAACACAGGGCTGACCCCAACTTCTTAACTACATTACCTTTTACCTTTTGTTAAGCAGAAATCAGCGATTCCAAGGCTGAAATTATGTAATTATTCTAATGAAGGTGTATGGAGTTGAAAAACATTGGAGCACTTCCTGATATCACAAGGTGGAACAGACTTTTTTCCATTTGAGAGAAGAACTTAACGAGTTTTGAAGTGTGTATATCTTTTAGACCAGTCACTGTTCCTTATACCCTCAGACGACGCCTCTCCTAAGCTTTATTCAACAGTAATGCATCTCAGTAATGCAACTTTTTTCCCAACAAAGCTTTCAACAAAGAAGACGGGTTTTCGCTAATGACATTTTATAAAATCTGATCTAAAAGGTTTCGTTTTAGCTGGAAGTATCATCCGCCTTTGGTTCACGTTTGCTCTGACCCTCCAGTCGGCTGTAAAAAAAAAAAAAAAAATGACCGTGACATTGGAATAGGCCCTGAAATGTTCTGCGGCGAGGAGATAAACACGATGTTACAGCGGATCAGTGATACTAGATGTACAGTAGTTACTTGATCGTATTCACAGTATTTCAGGACTAATTCATCCACCACTACGGGACACGGTTGTTTACGTGTTTGTTCATGTTTTTTAATCTGAATAATTTACATTCGAGACCTAAGGCTTCCATTATAAACAAACATCCCATCTCCTTTAGAATATTTGAGTTTGCGAACGTGGCTGTGTACAGTGTATATCCAAGGACAGCTTTTAAGTGGCTGCTCTCACATAGATGGCTTCATAGACAAAGCCACAGACATACAGATGCGAGGCTAATGGAATGACCCCAAGCAATAACAATTAGAAGCTAGAGGATAAAGGTTGACCAACAATATTTATTTTTGAACATTTTCTTATGCAAAATCGTGTTTTTTGGAGCTTTGCACTAGAGGTCTGCGCAGGACCCGTATAGAATTGTAATTCTCATTCTCGCTCCCACCTGCATCTGTGATATTTTGTCCTGCTCCCACACACACATCCTGCAAGATGGTGATGTTTGCTCTTTTTCTCATGAAAGGTTTTGATTTCTTCATAGACCATATATATGAGTGGACTAAGTGAGTGTGACGTTTAGCTCCGCTCCAATGAGGCTCACGATGCCACAGTTACAGGAGCGAGTCTGGAGACAGGCTCTATGTTATGAATCGATTTTTTTGACGGACAAAATAGCGAAAAAAATATTCAGGATCATGTGTCGTGGGTTCATACAAACATTTTAAGACCAAAATGACGAGGCTCAGTGCAGCAGTTACAGAGAGAGGGGTGATAAGATCTCAATGTAAGGCAATGAGAAAAAGGGAGAGAAGGAGCCGGAAGAACCTCCTGGAGCACTTCCTGTTTGGCACGCGGTGGGTTAGCTATGTCCGTTCATATATACAGTCTATGGGTTTCTTGATTTTCTCTTTACTTCTGAAGCACTTTGAGATTCACTAGAGCAGGGGCTGCACACAAGTCGTACTTTTTACTACATGTTTTTGTCAATGTCGTGTTTTGGAGGCACCTAAAACAAGAGTTCAGAAGACGTAATGCAGTTCACAAATAGGTCTCTTTATTTGCTCAAGCAGGTACAGTACAGGTCTTTGATTAAGTCGATTCCCGCTTCTCGTCTCTGAATTCACAACACCTAAGGGGGTCTTCTTATACCTGAACATTCTGACAAATATTAACTCAGCACGTAATCTTGTTTTTCAGACATGACGCCTGCAACCAAGAGTACGTTAGGTTTAAACACACAAGTAACACAGACTCACTTAGGTCTAAATATACAAACGGCCAGGCCGAAGTACAATAACAAGCACAGTTCTCCTTTCAAATATCATGTCTAACAACTGAAAGTACAGGTGGCTTCTTTAACTCATTAACCCCCTTAATATTAAAATACAAAGATTCCACAATTCACAAAGTCTACCTTGATCAAGTAAATTTAATGAGTCCTTTTGAGTTTCTATATGGGAGGAGCGAAAGCCTGAAAAGACAAGGAGCGGTGCACAGATGTGAGGCAGGTGGACAAGTATGATGTTTTAAAAGTTTAACCTGCCCTGTGATCCATGCTGGTACAAAAGTGGACATGTTGTGGCGGACAAGCTCTGGATAATTAGTTTGCAAGTGCAGGGCTCTACTTTCCACCATGTTATAGCATTATTTCCTCATCCAAACATGTCTGAAGAGGATTTAGATGGCATACATGGGCATTTGAGTGATCTAATCTATCTCTTTGTAACCTTCCTTACAGGATAGCTGTAAGATTCCAACGGTCAGACCACAAGTTTACATTGCATCACCCATGAGACATTTCTCCATAAATATACAAAACAGGATACAAAACAATACACACAGCGCAAAAAAGCTTGCCCAAAATTTAAGATATAAACACTTAGATCTATGAGGAAATGACTTTAAAGTAGTGAAATGATCTGTCCATGCAGCAAGATCATTTTACTGGACAAGTTCTCTTCAAATAAACGACCTCTAGACTAGAATGAAGCAGTCTCAGAACTAAGAAGAAGATAATAAAAAAGGTCACATGTTAAAGGTCACATGATAAAGGTCACATGATAAAGGTCACACGTTAAAGGTCACATGTTCCACAGACAGACGGTCGCACATGAAAATCCTGAGTTTCCAAATGCCGTCCTGCGTTTGGGGAGCTCCGTGAAACAAACTTTTAGTGGAGGAGCAGCAGTATCATGAAAACCATTTTATACAGAAGACAACATTTGCATACTCTCATTTGCATACTAAACATTTGCATATAATCAGGTTTTCAAAGCGCTGTGCTTCACAAGAATATGATCGTGGTGGAATAGCCGACTTTTCTTGTCATGGGTCTTGAAGTGTGCCTTTATATGATGATTCAAGAGGCCGCAGAGCTGATTTACAAACTGTGAACAACTTGTTATGCAGTAGAGAAAATGTGGGATTATGACTGCATTTAGATCGGCACCTGAGGCTTCAAAAAGGAGTTTCTGATGTATCTGATATTGGCCAGGTTGAATTTTATAGTATTTGTGCTTTTTAAAACATACATTTGCTTCCAGAATTACTCCTAGATATTTCACCTGATCAACATTATTAATCTTCTGTCCTTCTATCAGAGTTTCAGAAAAGTTTTGAGGTTTGTGTGAGGTTCTTGCAGGTCGTGGACTGCATAAAAAAAGACTAACTTCACAAACCTTGTAGTGTACAGTTCTGTACAAAAGTTATAGGTAGGTTTGGAAAATCATGTAAAGTAGGAATGCCTTCAAAAATCAGGGTTCCTACAGTGTCTTAAAAAAGTCTTAAAAGTATTGAATTTATGAATTTGGAAATAATACCGTAACCATTTAATCACTATTATTTCCATGCATCGAAATCCCGCCTGGATTTTTTTGTGTCCCAGGAGTAAGTGCTTTTGCCCCTTTTACCAGGATGAGTTCAGCTTTCAATATCTGGCAGTTGTTCAACATTACTGTATGCATATTCATGTGGAATAAAAACACAAAAACACCCCCCAAAAAAAGAAAAAGCACTGAAAAACACTTGTAAACTACCGCTGCTCTCTCCAAATCTCTTACTCTGCACTCGATACTACAGGCTCTGTGCCAGGTGCTGCAGAAATTTACCGTAATAACCCTGCAGAAAGTGCAACTTCTCTGCTTTCAGGAACTGTTGGAATTTTTTCAATAGTGCATGTAGTTCTGGAGATACGGTAATGGAGATCCTCATGGAAACTGCACTCGTCGGTCTATGAGGGTTAAAAAGACTTAGTTTAAAGTTTAGAATTTTTATATCTGAGTCTTAAGATTTGTACAGTACATAACTTCTCTGTATCAGACTGACCCCATCCACCCCGGCAACGGACTGTTTGTACCTCTCTCATCAGGGAAGCGGTACAGGACTATTAAAACAACCACTTCACGGCTCAGAGACAGTTTTTTCCCCACAGCTGTGAAGGCGATCACCCCACTGCACCCACAGAACTGACCCCCATCCCCCCATCATCTCACAGACAAAGTGCATAAGCTAAGATGGACATTAGGGACTTAAACTGACTGGCACTAAGTGCACTTTACTGCAACAATCACTTTACACTACTGGAACTCTATTTATGATGCTTTTTATATATTTATGCCTTTTATCTTCATGCTTCTGTTTTATTTTTATTCTTCTGTAGCTGGGAGTCCGTCAAAATTTCGTTATGTTCACATAATGACAATAAAGTATCTTGAATCTTGAATGTTTGTTTTTTAACATTGGTTTTACGTTACCAAGCAACACATTTCATGCTGGAGTTTTTTGTTTTTTTTTGTCTTATTTATTTAAAATGGGACAATGCATATTCATTGACATGAACACACGAACATGTAAATATGCCAGATTTAGCCGTAAAGGCTAATTTTCATCTGCAGTCCCATGGCAGGTTGATGGAAAAGCTTGACACAGACACAGATGCAAAAAACATGAAGATGCAGTATGAGCAATTATCTGCTTAAAACATGCAATTAGCACAGTAGAGCAATTGTAGTTTCCAAACACGGTGAATATAAATACGGAACAAAGACATAATAAAAATCTAATTAGTAAAATGTTAGTAAAAACACTAAGTAGAAATATGTGTGCATTTTTGATTATCCAGGAGCCACTTATTAACAGATTTTGAGAAAGTTTTCAGTGATGAGATGTTTTTTACGGGAAAGAGTCTCTCTACTCCCCAGATTCATTTGTTTGATAAATAAATGACACATTCAAGAATTTAGTTTTTCTTTGCCCATAGGTCTATGAATTAGGCTGTGAAATAGATATCAAGTTCTTACAAAGATTTGAATTTAACCTGAAGAAACTTGCAGGAACTCTGAAAAATGGAAGTGTTCATCATTTATTTTCATCAATCAACAAAATGCAGCGAATGAACAAAAGAGAAATCTAAATCAAAACAGTATTTGGTGTGAGCTTTGCCTTCAGAAGAGCATCAGTTCTTCTAGGTTTACTTGCAGACAGTTTGTGAAGGAACTGGGCTGGTCGCTGTTCCAAACATGTTGAAGAACTAAGCCCAGATCTTGTGTGGATGGAGCTTCCTCACATCCTTCTGTCTCTTCATGGAATCAGACACACTCCATGATGTTGAGGTCAGGGCTCTGTGGGGCCAGACCATCACCAACACAACTTCTTCTTTACGCTCAAGAGAGTTCTGAAGGACTTTGGCTTTTTCTTTTGTTTGCTTCTTTGTTTCCAGCAGTTTCTCACACCTGTCTAAAACTTTTGCACACTACTGTAGATTTTCCATGTAATAGTTTCCTCAGGGCTGAGCAGAGGATTTCTTTCTTCTTTCTTTCGTCTTCAGTGCGTTACCAAACTGCAAAGCAACAGTCCGCTCTCCCTTTCATGGGAATAATAGACTCTTTGCTCTTTCATAAACAACAGCACAGCGAACCCTCCCAGGAACAATTCCGTCTCAAACGCTCCTCACCGTAAAGCTCCGACTGTCAGGAAAAGCCGCGAGCGTCCGACAGCTGAAGATAAGCTCACATCAATGGGTTTTCCGTACGCAGAATTACACTAAGAGATGCCATATGCTAACATGCCGGTATTCTATCACGTCTCTCATTAGTGCGCACGAGGAGGAAGAGCCTTGATTACCTCATGAGGCTTTAAGGATGCGAGTCGGTCCTTTAATTATCTGCGTCAGTCACTGTTGAGTAAATCATTTTGCAGTTTGTGTAGGAACTGTCACAAGTGGATGGATTCAAGATTCAAGTCAATTTAAGGTTGAATCACTATTTTGAAATTTTTCTGTGATTCCTCGGCTTTGCTAATTAACGTTTTTGTGATCCCAGATACAGGTATTTATGGTTTGAAAGTTGTAATTCAGGATGTCTCTTGCGTAGGGTGCCCAGAATATCAAAATCTAAAACTGGGACACTCTTGGTTTGGAGAGGTTGGTAATAATGAAATTGTGAAGTGCGTAATTAAGGAAAGTTGTTCTCGTTCGTGACATGTGAGTCAGTATAATCACATTTTCTTTGTGTTTTGGTCGTTTTTAAGCAGCTTTTCTGTATTTGACCTAAACAAATGTCAGTGTATGCCTCTCTTTACTGTTGGCAGGTATAAAATTGGTCAATAATAGGGAAACCAGGGACATTTCTTGCACAAAATTGGGACAAATCAGTGGTTTTGGATAAATCTGCTGGGACAGGAGGTGCGGGACTCAAAACTGGGACTGTCCTGGGTAAATAGGGACGTCTGGTCATGCTAGTAAAAAGGGACTGGTGGATTGAAGATTCAAGTTGACTCTTCAAGACGGAATATGTTTTATATAACTGTGCATAACTTTCCAACCGTAAAAGACAGAAAATTATTTTTTTCCTTTGAAAGAGCGGAGTTAGACCTCTTCGTTCATATCTCCAGCATTCTCCTACGTCACACACACGCTGCAAGACGACGTGCGGAAAACGAGTGTCCAAAAGGAACTTTATTTTCCCTCAAACCCTGCGCTCCAGCCATTTTGACTGGACCAAACTTTGCCAAAGAGTGAAGTGAGTCGAGATGGTCGATGTTCTGAGCATCTGTGTTCGTAACAATTGAAAAAAACAGCTCTAAGTGCAGTTATTTCTCAAATAAATGGAAAATTACACATCTTGGTCTGTGTAATTGTGCATCCCTTGCTATCCAAATCCAAATGTACTCATGGAAATGGAAAGGCAGAAGAGATGTGGCTCTGTTCTATGCTCTGGCTCTGGACCTGACAGGAGCTGTTTCCATGACTGGACCAGGAAAGTCATGGGGCCATTGCACTTTTTTTTGTTTTTAGGGCAATAAGGAGATTTTGAGTTTACTTAGAGACTTGATATTTTACATTTTTGTAGCTAAGGCCCTAAATTAACCATTTTTATGTCCCAAAAGTTGTTTATATATGTTTGCTGTGTGTTTTGTATAAAAGAGTGTGAATTTTATTTTATTTATTTATTTATTTTCCATCTCTTTTTCTGGTCCTTTAGCTTTTATTAATGCATTTTGTGCATTTTTATTTATTTGACACCTTTCTGGACACCCAAGGTTACAACAGCTATAGCGCTTTTTCACAGACACATGTCCTCAAAGACGCTTTACAGAGTATTATTAACAAAGCATTGTCCATTCACTCCAGACCCGGTGGTGTAAGCTACCACCAGCACTCACACACACAACACTTTCCCACCTACAGTATTATATAACAGTGTTATTGCAGCCATATGACACAACTACAGCAGCAGATCGTGAAATAACAGGTTGTACTGAACAAAAGGATGTAGAACACTTCATTAAAGGGTAGAAGGGGCAGTTTTAACAGCAAAATTAAGAAAAAAAATCCAGGCGAAGACAAATTTACTGAAATTGCCCTTAGGGTTAAATTTGCACTCTTCTCTCGCATTCTCTCTCATTTAATGTATTTTTCTCTTTTTTTAATTGTATGATGATTATTTATGGTTTGATTTGTTTGTATTGTGATTTGAATGTATTTCTGTAATTATCTGCGATTCCTTGATTTTGCTCATAAACCTTTTTGGTGATCCCAGACACAGGTATTTTTGGTTTTAAAAAATGTCTGTGAATGTCATAATTCAGGGTGTCTCTTGCATTTGCGTTGGTTCCTGTACTTTAACTTAGACATTAGACGAGAAAAGGTCAAACAAAGCCGCATAACAGACTGAACGTATGCTCCAAGCACTGAGGCTGAAGTGATCTGATCTAACTTAATCAGACTAAATGAAGACAAAAGCAGACACAGTTATACAGAGCCTGCAGTGTGTTGCTATGGAGCACAAACTGCCAAAGCCAAGAAACTGATTTAGACAAAGTGATTTTTGGCTGTAAAACTCTTTCTGATTTGCCATGCAGCAGGCTCTGGAGAGGAGAATAAATCAATAACTCAATTTGATCAAAAATGACTCTTGATTTGTGAAATTCAACAGATTAATCTGAATTGGAACAGGTTTTGCAAAGGTATTAAAAGTTTTAATCAGAAATGTTCAAACAGTGTAATACGGTAATAGGATGTTTGTCCGGTCTGCACACGGGCTCTGAGGACCTGAGAAGCTGAGCAGAACTGGGTCTGGTGTAATAAACACTCAGCACCTTCACCCTTCACTGAGACACTTGAAATCACTGCACATTTGATGACACACAGCACTTTAAACATATTTGCACATATTTACAAAAGACATTGCACACAATAGACTATTACCATAAAAGCAGGTGCCGTGCAACTTCCGGTCACTGCTTTTCTACGGCAAAATACCTGTGGAAAAGTGTCGCAAATTTTTTGAGCAGCTTCATAAATCTGCCCCAACACCAAATCTTCATCCAACAAGGTCGACGAAGAACAGATTCTGTCCATGAAGAATTTATCCACAACGATCAAGGGAAGAAAGACGAAAACGTAAAGGAAACAACGACGAGCGTCAGTGAAACTACTGCGCAACACTAATGTTATGGCCATGAAGAAAACAGAAGGAACCTGTTTACTCAGACTGATTCTAGAATTAAAATAAAAAATCTATTTTGTGATGTCGATATTAGCATAGACTGAGAGATTTGTGCAGTTTAAATGCTACAGATGTTCACAGATTAAATGTTTACCATTTATTCTGCATGTTTTTTGTACTTAAAGTGTTCAAATGTCATGTGGTGCGACCGTGCATCATGTGGTGCGACTAATAACAGCAGGAATTCTATGGCTGGAGTTTAATAACAGACAAAGTCGACTTGGGTGAATGGGATTCTTTAGGCCAGGGGTGTCAAACCCATTTTGGTCCGGGGGCCGTATGCAAACTACTTTGATCCCAAAAGGGCCGGATCAGAAAACTCAGTTCTCTCTTCAAGTTATTGTATTTTTCTCCGTGTCTCGTAGTGGTGTTTAAGATTATATTCCTTGAGTTTGTTCCAAACACAATGAGCACAGATTTCCCATTCACCTCTGTCAACAAATAAGAATTAGACTATTTTTCTTGGGAAATCCTGAACTCAGCATCTGCTTTTCTCATTTTTTGACATTTTGCTGTTGAGGGTCACGGTCGACAGTCAAAACGATCGTCCTTTAAGAGCGTTTGGAAAGAGGAAAGTCTTCATTTGTGCTGCTCTGGTGGGAGTCGCAACGTACAGAAACACCGGAGACACCTGCTATGCTAAACGGTGCAGAAAATTAACAGAAAAATCTGAAAATTTTAAGTATTTTAATAGAAAAATCAGCCGAGGGCCAGATTAAAGGTCTTGGAGGGCCGGATCTGGCCCCCGGGCCGCATGTTTGACACATGTGCTTTAGGCATTTTTCTTCATTTGATGCAAGTAGTTTGTTCATTAAACACAAGCAGGTGACTGTCATATTGGACAGCAAAAGAAAAATATGTATTAAAAATCTGTCAAGGCGGATCAGGTCCATATATTCTGTATCTGTTTAGGATTATCCTTGTCTCAGGTTTTCAATCTCCGTCTACAACATCACAAGGGAGAAAATTATTGGAAAAAATGGGACTTTTATACACACTCCATGGACAATGATGTGACCTGTTGATTGTACATATAACCTTGTTTGGTTTTCATATTATTTTAGTTATTCTTTTATATGCCCTAAAACTTAAAAAAAAAATAAAGTTACAAAAAAAAATGCGTTAAAAAACTAAAGAAATGCCAACAGTTTGTTTCTATACACTTCACATTACTTTTATTTTAATATCCCAACCATGTGTTAGAAAATAAAACATTTTAAGGTCATTCTCAGTCGCAGGACATGACATTTTTTAAAGTCGTAGCCAATTCATGTACATAAAAAACACTAAAAATGCTTAATATAAATGTTAAACATAGATTTATGAATGTTTCACACTGTAAATATTTGAAAAAGTTTAATAGAAACTAATATTTTTTTTATATTTTCAAATGTGCCTGTTGAAAATCCTTATACGCCATTGACCCATATATACTGATGAGGATATTATGACAAGGTTTGGAGCTAAAACAAAGCGTAATATTGGACTTATTCCAAATCCTGTGTAGTTCCAGTTGGCGGTTTCACGAGGATTATGTTTGTCTACACCCTCCTGCACCGTTTGTACAAAAAGCTGCAACGACCTGATTAAAGTTAGGCCATTGCCCGCTTGTAAGTAAATACGTTGAACTTTACTGATGGTTATTCTAAGGATTTAATCAACATGATATAGAAAAAAATGAATTTTGACCTAGAAAAGACAGAGGTTTCATAAAATTAAAATAGCCAGATGTGGGTGGTACTCTGGGTGGTACTCAGTGATATTTCCTGAGTAACTTTTTAAAGATATTCCACTTTAGCAGCATTCTTTCACTCCTACATGAGGAATATTTTATTGAAGTAACATTAGAGATTAAGGTTCTAGTTTGATTTATTTTGTCATTTTATTTCAAAAATAGTCACTCGGGCAGGAAAGCGGGAAGGGAACTTACTGAGCAACGAAACGCGCTAGCTGTCAATCAAACATGTTGCTAACGCTAGGTGACAGCAACCTCGAGGAATGAAGGCGTCTGATTGGTCTGTTATTTATGTTCATATCTTGATTTAGGAACAAGACAGAGAAATGGAAAATTCAGGATCATGTGTCGTGGGTTCATACGAACATTTAAGACACAAAATGACGAGGCTCAGTGCAGAGAGAGGAGCCATAAGAGCCCAATGTAAGTCAATGGGAAAAAGGGAGAGAAGGAGCCGGAAGAGCCCCCTGGAGCACTTCCTGTTTGGCACGCGGCAGCTAACGAGTTAGCTTAGTCCACTCATATATACGGTCTATGGTTACGTCATGATCTGCCGATAGATTGTGGATGCCTGGGCTAAGGTATCACTTAATGGATGAAAATAGACCTGTTCATTGATATAGCGCCTTATAGTCCCAAAAATATGATAAACTAGAGAGAATAAAATATCAAAAATGAAATCGGCACCAATACTGTCTTTTGAATGACTGATTTTACTGAGTTTTATCATTTTTGGTTCTTAATTGAAATTTAAAAGAACAAATGGTACACAGACTCGAAAAGCATTTGTCGGACCCTCCACCGGAAAAGTTACACAAATTTCACCTTACTTGAGTTTAGTTACTCTTGCGTCATTTCTTGGACCACTAGTTTGTACTTGATTAATAGTATTTGGAAGTTTTACAACTGATTTTGCAGTTAGTTCAGTCTCTGTTTGGCCCCAGTTGGTCCTTTGTTCTTGTACTGATCCTGCTTCTGATTGAGTTAATTTCACACAGCCGAATACTCAAATTAAATTAATTTTATTTTCAGGAAGATGAAGCTCTTCCAATCCAAGAAGTGCCATAGCCTAAAGGGGTTTTATAGCAGCCAATTGTTCATGCTGCTGGAATTTTAATAGTTCCACTGAATGACGTTTGGAACAGTTGGTATTGGCAGTCCAAAACTAATTTCCGTGAATATCACTGTCATAATATTTGGTTTCATATCAGTAATTCCAGTGACGGAAGAGCAAAAGTAAAAGAACAATTCTTCTGTAACTTTTCTGGTGGAGTCTGACAAATGCTTTTCTCCATGGAGATGAAACGGCTTTGTCTGGAAAGTTTCGCACTGTGGTTAAACCTTTCTATCGTCATGGAGACAAAACCGGATGAAGTTACAGGTCAGATCTGTGGAGAGGCGACCCGATCACAGTCAGAATGTCTATTTTTCTAGGTATTTTTGAGCTTTAAAACCACCTGTAATTGAATAACTGTAAGATAGAGCTGTTTAATGTCATACTAGGGGTGGGCGATATCTTGATATTTAAAATATATCGAGATATTGAACGCATGTGAACGCCCCAAGTACCAAACCAAAACTTCAGCACCACCAACCTTTAATCTTAATGACATTGGTGAAAAGTTCCAAACTGGTTTTAAATCCCAGCACAGCACCGACACAGCTCTTTTAAAAGTTTTTAATGACCTGCTTTTAACTGTTGACTCTGGGAAATCTGCAGTTCTTTTGCTTTTAGACCTATCAGCCGCCTTTGACACGGTGGAGCACAGCATCCTTCTGTCACATGTGGGCATTTAGGGTACAGCACTCTGTTGGCTTCAATCTTACCTGTCAGACAGGACTGTCTCTGTGAACCTAGGACAGTACTCCTCCTGTGTCTCCCCTAGAGTATGGTGTACTGCCACCGCGCTGTTTCCTTAGCGACCGGGGATTCAAACCATCGCAGCCTGCCTCCTCAATGGAAAAGCAGGCGCCCCACGCCACCGCGCCGTTTCCTTGGCGACGGGGGATTCAAACCATCGCATCCTGCCTCCTCAATGGGAAAGCAGGCGCCCCCCGAAACCGCGCCGTTTCCTTGGCGACGGGGGATTCAAACCATCGCATCCTGCCTCCTCAATGGGAAAGCAGGCGCCCCCTGCGACCGCGCCGTTTCCTTGGCGACGGGGGATTCAAACCATCGCATCCTGCCTCCTCAATGGGAAAGCAGGCGCCCCCCGAAACCGCGCCGTTTCCTTGGCGACGGGGGATTCAAACCATCGCATCCTGCCTCCTCAATGGGAAAGCAGGCGCCCCCCACCACCGTGCCGTTTCCTTGGCGACGGGGGATTCAAACCATCGCATCCTGCCTCCTCAATGGGAAAGCAGGCGCCCCCCGAAACCGCGCCGTTTCCTTGGCGACGGGGGATTCAAACCATCGCATCCTGCCTCCTCAATGGGAAAGCAGGCGCCCCCCGAAACCGCGCCGTTTCCTTGGCGACGGGGGATTCAAACCATCGCATCCTGCCTCCTCAATGGGAAAGCAGGCGCCCCCCGAAACGCGCCGTTTCCTTGGCGACGGGGGATTCAAACCATCGCATCCTGCCTCCTCAATGGGAAAGCAGGCGCCCCCCTGCTCGCGCCCGTTTCCTTGGCGACGGGGATTCAAACCATCGCATCCTGCCTCCTCAATGGGAAAGCAGGCGCCCCCCGAAACTGCGCCGTTTCCTTGGCGACGGGGGATTAAAACCATCGCATCCTGCCTCCTCAATGGGAAAGCAGGCGCCCCCCACGACCGCGCCGTTTCCTTGGCGACGGGGGATTCATACCATCGCAGCCTGCCTCCTCAATGGGAAAGCAGGTGCCCCTTGCGACCGCGCCGTTTCCTTGGCGACGGGGGATTCAAACCATCGCATCCTGCCTCCTCAATGGGAAAGCAGGCGCCCCAAGCCACCGCGCCGTTTCCTTGGCGACGGGGGATTCAAACCATCGCATCCTGCCTCCTCAATGGGAAAGCAGGCGCCCCCCGAAACCGCGCCGTTTCCTTGGCGACGTGGGATTCAAACCATCGCATCCTGCCTCCTCAATGGGAAAGCAGGCGCCCCAAGCCACCGCGCCGTTTCCTTGGCGACGGGGGATTCAAACCATCGCATCCTGCCTCCTCAATGGGAAAGCAGGCGCCCCACGCCACCGCGCCGTTTCCTTGGCGACGGGGGATTCAAACCATCGCATCCTGCCTCCTCAATGGGAAAGCAGGCGCCCCCCGAAACCGCGCCGTTTCCTTGGCGACGGGGGATTCAAACCATCGCATCCTGCCTCCTCAATGGGAAAGCAGGCGCCCCCCACGACCGCGCCGTTTCCTTGGCGACGGGGGATTCAAACCATCGCATCCTGCCTCCTCAATGGGAAAGCAGGCGCCCCACGAAACCGCGCCGTTTCCTTGGCGACGGGGGATTCAAACCATCGCATCCTGCCTCCTCAATGGGAAAGCAGGCGCCCCCCGAAACCGCGCCGTTTCCTTGGCGACGGGGGATTCAAACCATCGCATCCTGCCTCCTCAATGGGAAAGCAGGCGCCCCCCACGACCGCGCCGTTTCCTTGGCGACGGGGGATTCAAACCATCGCAGCCTGCCTCCTCAATGGGAAAGCAGGCGCCCCCTGCGACCGCGCCGTTTCCTTGGCGACGGGGGATTCAAACCATCGCATCCTGCCTCCTCAATGGGAAAGCAGGCGCCCCCCGCCACCGCGCCGTTTCCTTGGCGACGGGGGATTCAAACCATCGCATCCTGCCTCCTCAATGGGAAAGCAGGCGCCCCCCGAAACCGCGCCGTTTCCTTGGCGACGGGGGATTCAAACCATCGCATCCTGCCTCCTCAATGGGAAAGCAGGCGCCCCTTCCACCGCGCCGTTTCCTTGGCGACCGGCGACTCAAACCATCGCATCCTGCATCCTCAATGGGAAAGCAGGGTTACCCCCAGGGTTCTGCATTAGCGCCGGCCTCTTTGCTCTGTTCATGCTCCCCCTGAGTGATGTTTTTAGAAAGCACAGTGTCACTTTTCACTGTTTTGCAGATGACATTCAAATATATCTGCCAGTGACCGCAAATGACAACCAGAGTACGAAGCTCTGCAGGACTGTCTCAGGGAGGTACAGACTTGGCTGAATGCAAACTTCCTAATCTTAAATCAAAGTAAAACTGAAATTGTAGTGTTTGGGCAAACTAACCCCATGCTTGGGCAGGACAGTGTGATTGGTCCTCTGTCCTCCTACTGTCTCCCTGCAGGGAGGAATCTTGGGGTGACTGTGGACTCCATGTTTAAGCTGGACAAGCACATAAGCTGTGTGATAAAGTCCAGCTTCTTTCATTTGAGGCTACTTGCTAAAATAAAGCCCTACCTCTCTCGGGCAGATTTTGAAAAAGCCATTCATGCATTTGTAACATCATGTCTGGACTATTGGAATTCTCTGTATGTGGGGCTGGACCAGAGCCCCTGCAGCGCCTACAACATGTTTAGAACAATGCAGCTCGTCTGCTCACTAATACTAAGAGACATGAACACATCACACCTGTGCTATGTGACCTGCACTGGCTCCTGTCTTCTATCGGGTGCAATTTAAAATGTTATTAATTGTGTTTAAATGTTTACACTCTTTGGGTCCAGTCTATTTGAGGGAATTACTGGAGCCCTACACTCCGCCCAGAGCCCTGAGATCAGCCGACCAGCTCCTGTTGGTCATGCCCAAAACTAGGCTCAAGACGAGAGGAGACAGAGGCTTTTCTGTGGCAGCACCTGTGGAACAGCCTTCCTCTTCCTGTCAGATCCTCTCAGTCTGTAGTGCAGTTCAAGACCAGACTGAAAACTCATCTCTTTTCCCTGCATTTAATACGAGCTAGTGAGTTTATCTTGGTTTTTAATGTAGTTTTCACATTGTGTTATATGTTTATATGTATGTTTCTTCTGTCTTTGTTATCCTTTATGTGAAGCACTTTGGACAACTGAAGTTGTTTTAAATGTGCTATAGAAATAAACTAAACTAAACCTTTTTCCACCATTTACCTCCTCACCATCAGCAGCACATCCTCTGTCACAGGGAGAACACTCAGATTCCAATGAGTCGTGTCCTTTAGTCCGACAGAAGCTGAAGCATCAGGGAGACAGAGCTGTTTTTTTTTTTCTCTGTGTTTATAGTTGATGCAAATGGGCCGCTGTTTTAAGTTTGGTTTGTGTAAAACATAAACAAATGTGCCAAAGCTGCATTATCACTATTTCACACGGGCTGATCGTAGTTCTGCTTTAGATGTTGTAAAGTTTATTTGTGCAGAAGATTTGAGTGAAGAATCTGCTGTGGTGTTGAACTTGTACAATTGTGTTTGGAAACGTTCAGTTTGATCTGTGCAGTGGATTGTGGGATACCTCAGATCTGTGCAGTGGATTGTGGGATACCTCAGATCTGTGCAGTGGATTGTGGGATACCTCAGATCTGTGCAGTGGATTGTGGGATACCTCAGATCTGTGCAGTGAATTGTGGGATAACAGATCTGTGCAGTGGATTGTGGGATACCTCAGATCTGTGCAGTGGATTGTGGGATACCTCAGATCTGTGCAGTAGATTGTGGGATACCTCAGATCTGTGCAGTGGATTGTGGGATACCGCAGATCTGTGCAGTGGATTGTGGGATACCTCAGAGCTCCTGGAGGAACATGGGTCGGTTAAAATAAGGAACCTCCTGAGCTTCAGGCTAAAGAAGCTCAGGGTTCTGTTATCGTGTGGTTCAGAGTTCATCAAACATGAGCTGGAGTTGAGTCGTTTTATTTTTGAATGAAAATAAATTGAAAATATGAAACTGTTTCTACAGGAACTGCCTCTTTGCACTTCAATAAAAAAGACCTTGTGTAATTTGGCAGATTTATTTTAGCAGTAGTTTTTGGAGGGTTATTTTTCTTGTACAGATATCGAGATAAATAAAGTATATCGCGATAGAGCAAAATATATCGAGATATATATTTTTGTTCCATATCATCCAGGCCTGTGTCATACTGGGAATATTAAGTAAAAGCTCAATACTTACACAAACTAAAGAAGATTCATAATCCATGGACAAGAAATATTAAGGTGTTCATTAAGTTGAATTGGACCCCAGAGGAGGCCAAGGTACTGGTCATTTGGAACCTGGAGGATCTGAGAGGATAAGAGTAGAACACACATGTGCATGTTAAGGCCAGATAAACAATAACCTGATGCAAATGGTGCTGAATCATGATAATGTGGAGCTACATACATCACAATACACTGACTATAATATGCAGAACTTGGAACATCACACTGACCTGGACAACAATTTCTTCTCCTCTGTTGTAAAGAACTGTGGCTGTTACAGACCCTCCCACAGTGACGCCACAGCTCTGGAGGCACAAGGGGGAAAGGAAAGGAAAGGCTCATTATCCGAGCTGTAAATGTGTGAAGCTTTACACACTTCAAAGTTTGCTTGCTGTGTTTACTGGTGTCACTGGAACGGCACATGTGGCGCAAAACTAAAAGTCTTAGCACATAATTACCGCATAATTACCCATGGATATTCTTTCACAGAAAAAAAGTATTCTGATTTATTCCAACAGGACGAACAGAACAAAACAGTGCTCGTGTTTAAGATAAGAAAAGATAAGACAGGACTTTATTGATCTCACAGTGGAGAAATTCAACAGTCACAGTAGCTCCAGGACAGTTTAGTGCAAAAAAGGGGGGGAAAGTGTGATGCAATCAAGATAAACAATAATAAAAATAGAAATAATAATAAAAATAATAATATAAAGTGAATAAGTATATGTACAAAATTTACACAGGAAAAAGAAATTATGTTTATATGTACTGATGTGTTGGTTTTATTCTGTACAAATCAGTAAGTAATAAGTAATAAGTTTCTGCACATTAAGCCAAATATTGCTACGCTTTAGTGCACGAGCGAGAGTTAACACGATGTGGTATGTGCCGCCCTTTGTACAGCTGTTTTAAATTCATCCACATTTATAGTTCGCCAATCTCAGAAAGATTCCATAAAATGTGTCTTACTCTATTTTATCACATAAAAATAACGACAACTTTCTTCATGTGTTTATATTTTTTTGTTGAGTGTAGTTATGGGCAGTCGCATTCCTCCATCTCAAGAATAGAGCCGAACTCCACCCTTCCCTTTCCCTCTGTGATGCTGAGAGGTTGGGCCACACCTTTATCTCCTCCAGGTTTGACTACTGTAATGTGCTTCTCATCGGGATCCCTGGCAGAAGCCTCCAAAAAGCTTCAAAACATCCAAAATAGTGGTACCAGGGTCCTGATGAGGGTGCGCAAGTTTGACCATATTACACCCATCCTCTGAACACTTCACTGGCTTCCGATCCGTCACCGCATTGACTATAAAATCTGTTTGCTCACCTATCAATGTATCCATGGCAATGCCCCACAATACTGACAGGAACTCCTCACAGCTCAGTCCACCACACGATCCCTCCGCTCCACAAACACTTACCGTCTATGCCCACCTAGAACTAAACTCCAAACAATGGGGGACAGAGCTTTTTCTGCAGCTGCTCCGTGTCTCTAGAATGTCCCGAGGGCCCCACAGACTGTGGACTCTTTTAAAAAACATCTCAAGACTTTTCTGTTTCAAAAAGCACATGCATGAGACTGCTGCCTTTTTCACTTGCTTTTAATTTTTTGTGTTATTTGTGTGCTTTTAAAATTGCCTGTATTGCACTTTGAGATTTGTTCCCAAATGTAAAGTGGATTATAAATAAAATTAATTATTATTATTGTTGGTGCTGTTTTTTCTCCTGGGCAAGAAGATTCTTATAAACAGACATGTCACCTTTGATTATGGAGAACAGCCAGTCAGGGCGTAGTTCATAAGCTGTAAAATAAATAAATAAATAAATAAATAAAAATAAAATAGAATAAAATGCAAAAATTAAGAAAAGTAAGAAAATTAAATCAAATTTGAACTGTTTTCGCTTTGTTGGAAAGGAATTACCTTATCTGTATACTGTGTATTATGCATATTGTTAGTTATATTTGTCGAGTCTGTCAAATGTCTATTTTATGTGTATTTTATATATTTTATATATGGGACTACGGATGGAAATTAGCACCTGTGCTAAATCCGGAGTATTTACATCAATATGTGTGATTTCATACAAATTGTATGTTCATGAATATGCACTGTCCCATCCAAATAAACAAATAAACAAATCAAGCAGCCCTACTATACGTCCATGCAGTATTTTCACATATCTCATATTGCATTACAACATGGTCTCAAGTCTCTTTCTCTACTCTAAAGCCGGTTATTTCATTGTACAACCAATCGATCAAAGTATTGGATAAGAAACCTATGAGGTGGCATCACTGTGACATAATAAAGAGGCATAAGCTTTTTACTTTTGAAAACTTTGTTAATTTTAGCACACTGAAATGAGTTTTTAAATGTTTGAACCACCATGTGTCACCACAGTTTTCATCTCTCACTGTCAAGCGCCAGGGCTCACTTAGACCATCCACTCGAGCCTCAGTCAGTGGGGACTGTGTAGTGCCCATGTTCAGAACATCTTTTGGGCAAAGGACCCAGACTGTGGAACTCTCTCCCTGCTGACCTCAAACTCCAGACTGATATTAACATCTTCAACAGAGGATTAAAACAGTGGCTGAAGTCAGGACAGAATTGTTCACACAATTTTAATATGCGAAATGTTTAATGTATAGTAAATTAACAATTTGTCTTTTCACATTTTAAATTGTAACTTGAACTGTGCAATATTTTCTAAAAGCCCCTATGGACTGGTGCTGAAAATTAGCACATGTGCTAACACACTTAAGCAATACATCTGGTTTGTCCAATGTATATGTGATGTCCATATTTAATTAATAAATACATCAAAATAAATAAATAATCCACGAAACAGCAAGGCCATGAAAGGTGAGCCGCGTTATAGCGAGGGACGACTGTATCCAAAATACAGAGTGCATACGATGAATTTATAAAAAAAATATTTCTAGAATTATATAACAGAAATTGTCCAATTGTATACTCTAATAAAAAAGTAGATATAAAGAACACCGCTGCATAACAAAAGGTCTTCAAAAAGCTTGTAAAAAGAAAAATAAGGCTATACAGAAACTGTAAAAAAGAGAACGACTGAGCCAGAGTCTAGATATCAAACATATAAAAACAAATGAACTACAATTTAGTGCAGATTATTTTAGGAAAGTACTAGATTTTAATAAAAAGCAATGTTAAAGAAGTGTGGAAATTATTAAACAGTGTTATAAATATAATAAACCAAAAGCAGAAAGTTACCCGAAAATCTTCACAGGATAGTCCTGCAAAGTGGTGTGGTGTGGGAGCTGGAGCCGCTGCCTTTTCCTTTTCTACATGTGTGATTGACCAGAGGTATCTGCCTTGCTCCATTCAGATGAGCCTGATTGTGAAGCCCAATGTTGACTAACTCCCCAACTTCATTTTTCAGACTGAGCTGAACAAATGAAATACACAGAACTATTTATGCACATGTCCTCTCAACTAAATTATGTGTAAAATAAATGTAACAACTGACAAATGAATGTGGGTTCAAAATGGGACAAAGGCCCACTTTACTTTAGCACAGTATCTTACATTTTGGCCAAGTTTTTTTCAGTGCAAACCTGATGTGATGTGCAGTAGTTGCATAAGAGAGACGCAAACGACAATTTCATTTTACATCTACCATCTACTGGTGACAAAATCTTATAAACGTACTCATAATAGCTTTAACATTTGTGTGGTAGGTTTTCAAACTTACCTAGAATCGTTTGGGTATTGTAATTAGGTAAAACTTTGGTGTTAACTTGGAAACTACCACTTCATCACAACACAAACAGAGCATTTTGATCTTTGGAGATGCAGACAGCCTAATAATCCAGGAATACTCAAACCTGTGTGAATGAAACACAATACAACTCCACCTCTGGTTTTGAGGGGGAAACAACATTCTTACATGGCTTAAAACTCACAAGAATTCATTTTGTGTTTTATATCATCTGTAAACATAAGTTGTGGTCTCATCTCTCTAGTGGGGCTCCACATAACAAATACAAACTTGAGTAGTGCGTGTTGCCCCTGGCGACTGCCCTCTGCTCTCCTCTTGCATTTCTGATGTGGACTGAGAAACAGGAAGGGGCTGCGCTTTTATCAGATACACTCAGCCTCAAGACACACAAACTGAGATGGACTCCAGTGTACCGGATCTCTGCAAACAGCGGAGAGCATCGATTATTCAATAGCACTTTGTTTGTCCTTGAGGGGCAATTTAAAGCTGTATTGTGAAACTTTTCTCGTGGCGAGTCCATCAAATGCCTTTCTCCATGGAGATTTTATTGCTTTGTTTGGAATATTTAACAGTTAAATCTTTTTATCTTCATGGAGACCAAGCCAGACCAAGTTAGAATCAGAAAGGTTTTATTGCTGTATTAGTGAACAGGTTCACAACATTAGGAAACTGCTGCGGTACTTAAAGCAAACATAAGACAAACACGACTAACCATGCAATAAATACAATAAAATAAAGTAGAAAACTATAAACTCTATTATGTAACAGTGCAGGTAATGATCAGTGCAAAACAGACAGGTGTAAAAAATACAGCACAGAACTGAGACAGAGTGGGGGTGGGAACATTCCTATGGCATGTTCACACCGCACTATCCAAAAACGCCCTGGACGTCCATTTGGAGCCTTTACATTTGAATTCCGACGGCCCTGATTCGCATCTTGGACGTCATGCAGAAACGGGGGAAAAATCCTTCATGCGCGTCCAGGGCGTCAGCTGTGATCTGTGAGGGACTTTAGTGTATTTATTACATAAAACACATCAGTGGAGCCCCGGTCACGGAGGTCCAGCCCCGCGGGAGGGTCCAGGCTCTGAGCCGTGGAGGTCTGGGCTCCAGTTCTTATCTCAGCTCTCGTCCCTGATTGGTTGACGCAGCGTGGCCGACACCCAAAGTTCAGATTTTTCAACTTCTGATGTCAACGATCTTGACACTCTGGATGCTCAAGACACGCCGCCTTGACACCTGATTCCCGAAGCGCTGACGCCTGAAGACATGTCGTAAAAACGCAAGACGCCCTAGTCACATGTCCACATAGTATTTACCTGTAAACCGGACCCCCTGACACTGCGGTCTGAACGTACCCTTAGTGTTTTTATTCATGAGTCCAACAGCAGAGGAGAAGAAACTGTTCTTATGGCGAGAGGTTCTGGTACAAATGGACTGTAGCCTCCTGCCTGAGGGGAGCAGGTCAAGAAGTCCATGACCAGGGTGAGAAGGGTCAGCTGTGATCTGACCTGCATGTGTCCGAGTCCTGGAGCTGTACTGGAGGTGTTGTGGAGAGGCGATCCCGCTCACAGTCAGAATGCCTATTTTTTTATTCTTGAGCTATCAAACCACTTGTAATTGAAAAAAAAAGTAAGGTAGAGCTGTTTAATGTCACACTGTGGAACATTCCAGGCAGAGCAATGATATCTCCATAGAAACAAGAAGATGATAGATCCCCAACCAAAAGTTACATAGTGCACTTTAAGCACATAGAGCAGTACATTACAACAATAATACAAATCTCAAACAAAAGCATTAGTGCAGCTCAGGTCGAATCATCAGATCTGTGTCAGGTGAGTGTGAGTAACAGCCCTCAGGACAAAAGTGCCCCTCCTTTGTGTCCTCGGGGGTGTCAGATACGTCATTCTCTCTGCTGTTTTTGGACAGTGATGAGACGGGACATTCCCTATGTGACATCTTCACTGTATTTGGTGTATCTGTTACACAGATACAGAAAAAAACAAACTGTTAAAATCACGCAATCCACTTGTCCTTAATGTTGGCATTTGAACTGCACATGCTCTGAGGCGGTTAGTCCCAAGTCAAAAATTTCAGCTAAATATGTTTAATAACTGCTTAATTAAAGGCTGCAAAACATGGTCAAAAATGCATTGAATTTACTTTATAAATACTAGAAAAGATGTAATGAAGCACTTATTATGCATTTTATTATTAGTTAGCTATTAATATGTGGACCTTAAACTAAAGTATTACTGTTTTGGGAGCTTTTGCCAAGCCTCCTTTTTAAGACCAGCGGTATTGTATATGATACCGGGGAATATGTTTTCTATAACCGTGCATAACTTTCCAACCATAAAAGATAGAGACTTGCTTTTTTTTTTCCTTTGAAAGAGCGGACATAGAGTTATCCGAACATATCTCCACCATTATCCTACATGCGCTCCGTCCATTTTGATCGGCCCAAACTTTGCCAAAGAGTGAAGTGAGTCAAGATGGTTGATGCTCTGAGTGTCTGTGTTCGTAACAACTGAAAAATCTGCTCTAAATGCAGTTATTTCTCAAATAAATGGCAAATTCTGCATCTTGGTCTGTGTAATTGTGCATCCCTTGCTATTTGTATGTGAAAGGTTTATTTCAGTCTAAATATCCAAATCCAAATGTAATTTCCACCATGGAAATGCAGAAGTGATGAGGCTCTGGCCCTGGACCTGACAGGAGCTGTTTCCAGGACTGGACCAGGAAAGTCATAGCAGAGTCCAAACCACCCCCGCCCGTCCCTGTCATACCTCAATCCACACTCGACCCGTTTTCCAACAGAATCTGAATAAAATTCCGCCCCAATATAAACACCGACACCTGAACTACACCTGAATGAAAATCAGTCCGAGAGCCAAAAAAGAGCCAGAACTTTATACTCTCCAATCGCTAATTTTCTTTTTAGTCCTGCAGTCATTTTGAACTGCAGGACATCGCGTGTGTGGTTTGAAAATTAAAGTGGCAGAGATTTGTGGGAATGCGCAGCAAAAACATATGGATTTTACACTTATCCTGTCATCTTGTAAAAACAATGTCATTTTTGCATTTCACTAAAATACAGCCCTGTTTTTTTTTCGCACATGATGTTTTGTAAACCGCAGATCAGACTCGCCCTTTTGCGTCTGACCCAACCCCACCTCCGACACAGCACAGTCATTTTCACCCATTTCATTCAAGTTTGCAGGTCGCCTGTTGGATATCCGCAGGTACCCGAACCTGTGTAGGACTCTAAGTCATGGGGCTATTGGCCTTTTTTTTGTTTTGAGGTAATAAGGACATTTTTTGTTTACTTACAGATTTGATATTTTGCACTTTTGTAGCTAAGGCCCTAAATTAAGCATTTTTTTATCTCCTAAAAGTTGTTTATACATGTTTGCTGTGTGTTTTGTATGAAAGAGTGTGAATTTAATTTTACTTTTTTTCATCTCTATTTCTGGTCCTGTAGCTTTTATTCCAGCCACATGACACAACTACAGCAGCAGACTGTGAAATAACAGGTTGGACTGAAAAAAGGAGGTAGAAAACTTCATTAGGGGGAAAAGGGGCCGTTTTAAAAGCAAAATTAAGAAAAAAAATCCAGACGAGAACAAATGTACTAAAATTGCCCTTAGGTCTCCAAGTGTTTATCGAGTATTTGATTGGCAGGATGTATCTTTAGTCCACCACATATTTTGTCTTTCGGCTACATCCCTCATGGAGAGAGAGGAGGTTTTGGGAGCTCAGGAGGAAGAAGAAGCAGTGATATGGATGAGTTGGGTCCGGCGTGATTTAAAATGTAGCTGCACTTTTCCACCTGAGGTTTCATGCAGAAGTGATTGAAGGTAAAACAAACAAACTTCCGTTGGGGGTCAAATCTATTTACTATGCTCTTTGTAGGATGCAGAGGTGGTTTTAGAGCTCAAAAATACCTCGAAAAGCAGGGAATCTGACTGTGAGTGGCATCGTTTCTCCACAGATCTGATCTGTAACCTGGTCTGGTTTTGATGAAGATAGAAAGGTTTAATGCCATACTGTGGAACATTCCAGACAAAGCAATTACGTCTCCATGGGGAAAAAGCATTTGACGGACCATTATCCAGAAAGGTTACACAAAATATTACAACTAAAACAACACAAATCTCTCCACTTGTGTAAAGAAAATGTACAAACGATGGACATTATTCCAGCGTTCATATATTAAACAACTAAATATATAAAAATACATTTTAAAAATAAAAAAAATGCTTTGATCATTCTTGGCATTCCACTAATGAACCTTGACATGGCAAAGTTAAGGCCAAGGATTTGTACCGCTGTCTCCATGGAGACAAGCATCACCAGGCCAATTTACAGGTTAGATCTGTGGAGAGGCTACGTCTTCAGTGTACTGATGTAACAATAACCGCAGTATGGTGATATCGTACGGTCAAAGTTCTCACAATAATATGTGGGTTGTGACAGTATATTGCATTATAAGCTTCTTTGCTTAAATGTATAGTTTTATTCTCCACCAGAAATGTTACGCAATGCATTCAATTCACGATTATTTTTCTTTTTTCTTTGCTTTGATAAAAAGGTTCATGAATTTATGACAAGTTTCATCATAAAAGCGTCTATATACTGGAGGTTCTAATGTTCTAATCATCACAAACTTACCTGAAAATACCTGGAGTTGTTCTTTGTTTCGTTCACTCTGTTCCACCTTGAGATGTCATGTGGTAAGAGAGGAAGTGCTCCACTGTGTTTTTAAACTCCATACACCTTTACTTTTTGTTTAACCTTTATTGAACCAGGTAAAGACCCACTGAGATCCAGACCTCATTTACAAGGGTGACCTGGCCAAGTGGTCAACAGCACATGTCAAGAGCAGAAAACAGCAATCGATTAAGATAAATGACAATTAAAATAAAAAATAAAAACAAGAAAGCAACAATCAATTAAGATAAACATCAATTATGAAGGTAAAGTGCAGTGAGTGTAGAAAATATTCCAAAAGTTCAATAGCTGTAACAATTTAAAAGGATGAAGTGCAGTCGTTGTAACAGTCTAAAAAGATAAAGTGCAGTAGCTGTAAACAATAGATGATAAAATGCAATAAAATCTGAGCACTTTTGGCAGTGATATCTTAAAAACACAGGCACTGATGACTGGATGCTTTTTGCCTATTACATAACAAAGAACGAAAAGCATTAACTGAGACAAGTTCATGTGTTTTCAGTTCAGTTTGGAGGGTTTTCCAAGCTGAAGGAGCAGAGAAGATAAAGGCCTGTTTTCCAATCAATCAATCAATCAAACTTTATTTATAGAGCGCTTTTCATGCAAAAAATGCGACACAAAGCGCTTTACAGTGATT
This sequence comes from Odontamblyopus lacepedii, assembly GCA_034769755.1. Taxonomy (NCBI): domain Eukaryota; kingdom Metazoa; phylum Chordata; class Actinopteri; order Gobiiformes; family Gobiidae; genus Odontamblyopus; species Odontamblyopus lacepedii. Next base: position 7,412,175 of record CM068360.1, read on the forward strand.
AAAAAAAGGACAATCCCATATTTTCCCTCCACGCTCCACCCACCACAAAGCAAAGTTAAACAGATGAGTCTAGAGCACATGTGTCAAACATGCAGCCCGGGGGCCAGATTCGGCCCTCCAAGACCTTTAATCTGGCCCTCGGCAGATTTTTCTATTAAAATACTTAAAATTTTCAGATTTTTCTGTTCATTTTCTGCACCGTTTAGCATAGCAGCGTCTCTGGCGTTTCTGTACGTTGCGACTCCCACCAGAGCAGCACAAATGAAGACTTTCCTCTTTCCAAACGCTCTTAAAGGACGATCGTTTTGACTGTCGACCGTGACCCTCATCAGCAAAATGTCAAAAAATGAGAAAAGCAGATGCTGAGTTCAGGATTTCCCAAGAAAAATAGTCTAATTCTTATTTGTTGACAGAGGTGAATGGGAAATCTGTGCTCAGTGTGTTTGGAACAAGTGGCGTTGCTCGAGGAATATAATCTTAAACACCACTACGAGACACGGAGAAAAATACAATAACTTGAAGAGAGAACTGAGTTTTCTGATCCGGCCCTTTTGGGATCAAAGTAGGTTACATACGGCCCCCGGACCAAAATGAGTTTGACACCCCTGGTCTAGAGATTGTTATCTGTGACAATCCCACACACAGCTGAACTAAACAAGTGAGGCTAACTGTGACAGAACTATCTTTATTTACTACTAACTGAAACAGGAAACTGTGAGATTACTACTATGACATACATACTGTACATAACTCTTTCTCTATACTAACTATAATAACTATAACTACAGAGGAAAAAGGAAAATAGAGGAAGAACAATAAAAAGAACACAGTATAGAATTGCCGATCTCTCCTGAACTAAAGGACCTGCGTGAAGTTGCCCCCATCAGCCTGTATCAGTCTTTAGTAACTTCCTTTTGATTCCTATTTTACAGACTTTTCCGAAGCCTCAGATCATTTCTCTTCACTAGTTTTGTGGAGTTTTGCTAAAGCTGCCATCTGTTGAGTGGAAATGACGTCATATCATTTCCACTAAAACAATTTTAAAAAATAAACTCGCACGAATGAAAATTGTCACAGCACAAAGAAAATACACACATTCCATATAATTTTAAACTCTGGGTGACGTCGTCTGCTGAAAATAAAACTGCAAATATCTTAAGAACCAAAATCGCACAAACTTTTTGCAGCACAAACGAAGCACAAACAACTGACTCCATTTTGGGCGTTTTAGAGCATTTTGAAGCTTCCTGTGGGGCTGACCCCAATTTGACCTTTCAAAGAATCGTTAATTTCTCCAAAACTAAAGAAGCACAAATGAAATTTTTTGCAGCACAAACGAAGCACAAACAACTGACAGTTTTTGTGGAGGTTTGAGTTTGATGGAGGCCAACTTCATGGAGGTTCAGACCTGGTTCAATCCTGGTTCAGACCTGGTTCAGACCTGGTTCAGACCTGGTTCAGTCCCAGTTCAGTCCTGGTTCAGACCTTGTTTTATACCTGGTTTAGACCTGATTCAGTCCTGGTTCAGACCTTGTTCAGACCTGGTTTAATCCTGGTTTAGTCCTGGTTTAGACCTGGTTTAGACCTGGTTCAGTCCTGGTTCATACCTGGTTCAGACCTGGTTTCGACCTGGTTTCGACCTGGTTTAGACCTGGTTCAGTCCTGGTTTTGACATCGTTTAGACCTGGTTTAGACCTGGTTTAGTCCTGGTTTTGACCTGGTTTAGACCTGGTTTAGTCCTGGTTTTGACCTGGTTTTGACCTGGTTTTGACCTGGTTTTGACCTGGTTTTGACCTGGTTTAGTCCTGGTTTAGACCTGGTTTAGACCTGGTTTAGACCTGGTTCAGACCTGGTTCAGACCTGGTTTATACCTGGTTTAGTCCTGGTTTAGACCTGGTTCAGTCCTGGTTTAGACCTGGTTCAGACCTGGTTTAGACCTGGTTTAGACCTGGTTCAGTCCTGGTTTAGACCTGGTTTAGACCTGGTTCAGTCCTGGTTTAGACCTGGTTTAGACCTGGTTCAGTCCTGGTTTAGACCTGGTTCAGTCCTGGTTTAGACCTGGTTTAGACCTGGTTCAGTCCTGGTTTAGACCTGGTTCAGTCCTGGTTTAGACCTGGTTCAGACCTGGTTCAGACCTGGTTTATACCTGGTTTAGTCCTGGTTTAGACCTGGTTCAGTCCTGGTTCAGACCTGGTTTTGGCCTGGTTTAGACCTGGTTCAGTCCTCGTTTAGACCTGGTTTAGACCTGGTTCAGACCTGGTTTATACCTGGTTTAGCCCTGGTTTAGACCTGGTTTAGACCTGGTTTAGACCTGGTTTAGACCTGGTTCAGTCCTGGTTTAGACCTGGTTCAGACCTGGTTTAGACCTGGTTTAGACCTGGTTCAGTCCTGGTTTAGACCTGGTTTAGTCCTGGTTTAGTCCTGGTTTAGACCTGGTTCAGTCCTGGTTTAGACCTGGTTCAGTCCTGGTTTAGACCTGGTTTAGACCTGGTTCAGTCCTGGTTTAGACCTGGTTCAGACCTGGTTCAGACCCTGGTTTTATGCCTGGTTTAGTCCTGGTTTAGACCTGGTTCAGTCCTGGTTCAGACCTGGTTTAGACCTGGTTTAGACCTGGTTCAGTCCTGGTTTAGACCTGGTTTAGACCTGGTTTAGACCTGGTTTAGACCTGGTTCAGTCCTGGTTTAGACCTGGTTCAGACCTGGTTTTGACCTGGTTTAGACCTGGTTCAGTCCTGGTTTAGACCTGGTTTAGTCCTGGTTTAGTCCTGGTTTAGACCTGGTTCAGTCCTGGTTTAGACCTGGTTTAGTCCTGGTTTAGACCTGGTTCAGTCCTGGTTTAGACCTGGTTCAGACCTGGTTTAGACCTGGTTTAGACCTGGTTCAGTCCTGGTTTAGACCTGGTTTAGACCTGGTTCAGTCCTGGTTTAGACCTGGTTTAGACCTGGTTCAGTCCTGGTTTAGACCTGGTTCAGACCTGGTTTAGACCTGGTTTAGACCTGGTTCAGTCCTGGTTTAGACCTGGTTCAGTCCTGGTTTAGACCTGGTTTAGACCTGGTTCAATCCTGGTTCAGACCTGGTTCAGACGTGGTTCAGACCTTGTTTTATACCTGGTTTAGACCTGGTTCAGTCCTGGTTCAGACCTTGTTCAGACCTGGTTTAATCCTGGTTTAGTCCTGGTTTAGACCTGGTTTAGACCTGGTTCAGTCCTGGTTCATACCTGGTTCAGACCTGGTTTCGACCTGGTTTCGACCTGGTTTCGACCTGGTTTAGACCTGGTTCAGTCCTGGTTTACACCTGGTTTAAACCTGGTTTAGTCCTGGTTTTGACATCGTTTAGACCTGGTTTAGACCTGGTTTAGTCCTGGTTTTGACCTGGTTTAGACCTGGTTTAGTCCTGGTTTTGACCTGGTTTTGACCTGGTTTTGACCTGGTTTTGACCTGGTTTAGTCCTGGTTTAGACCTGGTTTAGACCTGGTTTAGACCTGGTTCAGTCCTGGTTTAGACCTGGTTTATACCTGGTTTAGACCTGGTTTATACCTGGTTTAGTCCTGGTTTAGACCTGGTTTATACCTGGTTTAGACCTGGTTCAGACCTGGTTTATACCTGGTTTAGTCCTGGTTCAGTCCTGGTTTAGACCTGGTTCAGTCCTGGTTTAGACCTGGTTCAGACCTGGTTCAGTCCCAGTTCAGTCCTGGTTCAGACCTTGTTTTATACCTGGTTTAGACCTGATTCAGTCCTGGTTCAGACCTTGTTCAGACCTGGTTTAATCCTGGTTTAGTCCTGGTTTAGACCTGGTTTAGACCTGGTTCAGTCCTGGTTCATACCTGGTTCAGACCTGGTTTCGACCTGGTTTCGACCTGGTTTAGACCTGGTTCAGTCCTGGTTTTGACATCGTTTAGACCTGGTTTAGACCTGGTTTAGTCCTGGTTTTGACCTGGTTTAGACCTGGTTTAGTCCTGGTTTTGACCTGGTTTTGACCTGGTTTTGACCTGGTTTTGACCTGGTTTTGACCTGGTTTAGTCCTGGTTTAGTCCTGGTTTTGACCTGGTTTTGACCTGGTTTAGTCCTGGTTTAGTCCTGGTTTTGACCTGGTTTAGTCCGGGTTTTAGACCTGGTTCAGTCTAGTTTTAGACCTGGTTCAGACCTGGTTTAGACCTGGTTTAGACCTGGTTCAGTCTGGTTTTAGACCTGGTTTAGACCTGGTTCAGTCCTGGTTTTAGACCTGGTTTAGACCTGGTTCAGTCTGGTTTAGACCTGGTTCAGTCCTGGTTTAGACCTGGTTAAGACCTGGTTAAGTCATGTTGTAGACAGGGTTCAGTCGTGGATTAGACCTGGTTCAGACCAGGTTCAGACCTGGTATATAGCTGGTTTAGTCCTGGTTTAGGCCTGGTTCAGTCCTGGTTCAGACCTGGTTTGGCCTGGTTTTAGACCTGGTTCAGTCCTCGTTTAGACCTGGTTTAGACCTGGTTCAGACCTGGTTTATACCTGGTTTAGCCCTGGTTTAGACCTGGTTTAGACCTGGTTTAGACCTGGTTTAGACCTGGTTCAGTCCTGGTTTAGACCTGGTTCAGACCTGGTTTAGACCTGGTTTAGACCTGGTTCAGTCCTGGTTTAGACCTGGTTTAGTCCTGGTTTAGTCCTGGTTTAGACCTGGTTCAGTCCTGGTTTAGACCTGGTTCAGTCCTGGTTTTTGAACCTGGTTTAGACCTGGTTCAGTCCTGGTTTAGACCTGGTTCAGACCTGGTTCAGACCTGGTTTATACCTGGTTTAGTCCTGGTTTAGACCTGGTTCAGTCCTGGTTCAGACCTGGTTTAGACCTGGTTTAGACCTGGTTCAGTCCTGGTTTAGACCTGGTTTAGACCTGGTTTAGACCTGGTTTAGACCTGGTTCAGTCCTGGTTTAGACCTGGTTCAGACCTGGTTTTGACCTGGTTTAGACCTGGTTCAGTCCTGGTTTAGACCTGGTTTAGTCCTGGTTTAGTCCTGGTTTAGACCTGGTTCAGTCCTGGTTTAGACCTGGTTTAGTCCTGGTTTAGACCTGGTTCAGTCCTGGTTTAGACCTGGTTCAGACCTGGTTTAGACCTGGTTTAGACCTGGTTCAGTCCTGGTTTAGACCTGGTTTAGACCTGGCTCAGTCCTAGTTTAGTCCTGGTTTAGACCTGGTTCAGTCCTGGTTTAGACCTGGTTCAGTCCTGGTCTAGACTTCGTTTAGACCTGGTTTGGACCTGGTTCAGTCTTGCTTTAGACCTGGTTCAGTCCTGGTCTAGACTTGGTTCAGACCTGATTCAGTCCTGGTTCAGTCCTGGTTCAGACGTGGTTCAGACCTTGTTTTATACCTGGTTTAGACCTGGTTCAGTCCTGGTTCAGACCTTGTTCAGACCTGGTTTAATCCTGGTTTAGTCCTGGTTTAGACCTGGTTTAGACCTGGTTCAGTCCTGGTTCATACCTGGTTCAGACCTGGTTTCGACCTGGTTTCGACCTGGTTTCGACCTGGTTTAGACCTGGTTCAGTCCTGGTTTACACCTGGTTTAAACCTGGTTTAGTCCTGGTTTTGACATCGTTTAGACCTGGTTTAGACCTGGTTTAGTCCTGGTTTTGACCTGGTTTAGACCTGGTTTAGTCCTGGTTTTGACCTGGTTTTGACCTGGTTTTGACCTGGTTTTGACCTGGTTTAGTCCTGGTTTAGACCTGGTTTAGACCTGGTTTAGACCTGGTTCAGTCCTGGTTTAGACCTGGTTTATACCTGGTTTAGACCTGGTTTATACCTGGTTTAGTCCTGGTTTAGACCTGGTTTATACCTGGTTTAGACCTGGTTCAGACCTGGTTTATACCTGGTTTAGTCCTGGTTCAGTCCTGGTTTAGACCTGGTTCAGTCCTGGTTTAGACCTGGTTTAGACCTGGTTCAGTCCTGGTTTAGACCTGGTTCAGACCTGGTTCAGTCCCAGTTCAGTCCTGGTTCAGACCTTGTTTTATACCTGGTTTAGACCTGATTCAGTCCTGGTTCAGACCTTGTTCAGACCTGGTTTAATCCTGGTTTAGTCCTGGTTTTTGAACCTGGTTTAGACCTGGTTCAGTCCTGGGTTCATACCTGGTTCAGACCTGGTTTCGACCTGGTTTTAGGACCTGGTTTAGACCTGGTTCAGTCCTGGATTTTGACCTTGTTTAGACCTGGTTTAGACCTGGTTTAGACCTGGTTTTGACCTGGTTTTGACCTGGTTTAGTCCTGGTTTAGACCTGGTTTAGACCTGGTTTTGACCTGGTTTAGACCTGGTTTTGACCTGGTTTAGTCCTGGTTTAGACCTGGTTTATACCTGGTTAAGACCTGGTTAAGACCTGGTTCAGACCTGGTTAATACCTGGTTTAGTCCTGGTTTAGACCTGGTTCAGTCCTGGTTTAGACCTGGTTCAGACCTGGTTTTAGACCTGGTTTAGACCTGGTTCAGTCCTGGTTTAGACCTGGTTTAGACCTGGTTCAGTCCTGGTTTGAACCTGGTTGAGACCTGGTTCAGTCCTGGTTTAGACCTGGTTCAGTCCTGGTTTAGACCTGGTTTAGACCTGGTTCAGTCCTGGTTTAGACCTGGTTCAGTCCTGGTTTAGACCTGGTTCAGACCTGGTTCAGACCTGGTTTATACCTGGTTTAGTCCTGGTTTAGACCTGGTTCAGTCCTGGTTCAGACCTGGTTTTGGCCTGGTTTAGACCTGGTTCAGTCCTCGTTTAGACCTGGTTTAGACCTGGTTCAGACCTGGTTTATACCTGGTTTAGCCCTGGTTTAGACCTGGTTTAGACCTGGTTTAGACCTGGTTTAGACCTGGTTCAGTCCTGGTTTAGACCTGGTTCAGACCTGGTTTAGACCTGGTTTAGACCTGGTTCAGTCCTGGTTTAGACCTGGTTTAGTCCTGGTTTAGTCCTGGTTTAGACCTGGTTCAGTCCTGGTTTAGACCTGGTTCAGTCCTGGTTTAGACCTGGTTTAGACCTGGTTCAGTCCTGGTTTAGACCTGGTTCAGACCTGGTTCAGACCTGGTTTATACCTGGTTTAGTCCTGGTTTAGACCTGGTTCAGTCCTGGTTCAGACCTGGTTTAGACCTGGTTTAGACCTGGTTCAGTCCTGGTTTAGACCTGGTTTAGACCTGGTTTAGACCTGGTTTAGACCTGGTTCAGTCCTGGTTTAGACCTGGTTCAGACCTGGTTTTGACCTGGTTTAGACCTGGTTCAGTCCTGGTTTAGACCTGGTTTAGTCCTGGTTTAGTCCTGGTTTAGACCTGGTTCAGTCCTGGTTTAGACCTGGTTTAGTCCTGGTTTAGACCTGGTTCAGTCCTGGTTTAGACCTGGTTCAGACCTGGTTTAGACCTGGTTTAGACCTGGTTCAGTCCTGGTTTAGACCTGGTTTAGACCTGGTTCAGTCCTGGTTTAGACCTGGTTTAGACCTGGTTCAGTCCTGGTTTAGACCTGGTTCAGACCTGGTTTAGACCTGGTTTAGACCTGGTTCAGTCCTGGTTTAGACCTGGTTCAGTCCTGGTTTAGACCTGGTTTAGACCTGGTTCAATCCTGGTTCAGACCTGGTTCAGACGTGGTTCAGACCTTGTTTTATACCTGGTTTAGACCTGGTTCAGTCCTGGTTCAGACCTTGTTCAGACCTGGTTTAATCCTGGTTTAGTCCTGGTTTAGACCTGGTTTAGACCTGGTTCAGTCCTGGTTCATACCTGGTTCAGACCTGGTTTCGACCTGGTTTCGACCTGGTTTCGACCTGGTTTAGACCTGGTTCAGTCCTGGTTTACACCTGGTTTAAACCTGGTTTAGTCCTGGTTTTGACATCGTTTAGACCTGGTTTAGACCTGGTTTAGTCCTGGTTTTGACCTGGTTTAGACCTGGTTTAGTCCTGGTTTTGACCTGGTTTTGACCTGGTTTTGACCTGGTTTTGACCTGGTTTAGTCCTGGTTTAGACCTGGTTTAGACCTGGTTTAGACCTGGTTCAGTCCTGGTTTAGACCTGGTTTATACCTGGTTTAGACCTGGTTTATACCTGGTTTAGTCCTGGTTTAGACCTGGTTTATACCTGGTTTAGACCTGGTTCAGACCTGGTTTATACCTGGTTTAGTCCTGGTTCAGTCCTGGTTTAGACCTGGTTCAGTCCTGGTTTAGACCTGGTTTAGACCTGGTTCAGTCTTGGTTTAGACCTGGTTTAGACCTGGTTCAGTCCTGGTTTAGACCTGGTTTAGACCTGGTTCAGTCCTGGTTTAGACCTGGTTCAGACCTGGTTCAGACCTGGTTTATACCTGGTTTAGTCCTGGTTTAGACCTGGTTCAGTCCTGGTTCAGACCTGGTTTAGACCTGGTTTAGACCTGGTTCAGTCCTGGTTTAGACCTGGTTTAGACCTGGTTCAGACCTGGTTTATACCTGGTTTAGCCCTGGTTTAGACCTGGTTTAGACCTGGTTTAGACCTGGTTTAGACCTGGTTCAGTCCTGGTTTAGACCTGGTTCAGACCTGGTTTAGACCTGGTTTAGACCTGGTTCAGTCCTGGTTTAGACCTGGTTTAGTCCTGGTTTAGTCCTGGTTTAGACCTGGTTCAGTCCTGGTTTAGACCGGGTTCAGTCCTGGTTTAGACCTGGTTCAGTCCTGGTTTAGACCTGGTTTAGACCTGGTTCAGTCCTGGTTTAGACCTGGTTCAGACCTGGTTCAGACCTGGTTTATACCTGGTTTAGTCCTGGTTTAGACCTGGTTCAGTCCTGGTTCAGACCTGGTTTAGACCTGGTTCAGTCCTGGTTTAGACCTGGTTTAGACCTGGTTCAGACCTGGTTTAGACCTGGTTCAGTCCTGGTTTAGACCTGGTTCAGACCTGGTTTAGACCTGGTTTAGACCTGGTTCAGTCCTGGTTTAGACCTGGTTTAGTCCTGGTTTAGTCCTGGTTTAGACCTGGTTCAGTCCTGGTTTAGACCTGGTTCAGTCCTGGTTTAGACCTGGTTTAGACCTGGTTCAGTCCTGGTTTAGACCTGGTTCAGACCTGGTTTATACCTGGTTTAGTCCTGGTTTAGACCTGGTTCAGTCCTGGTTCAGACCTGGTTTAGACCTGGTTTAGACCTGGTTCAGTCCTGGTTTAGACCTGGTTTAGACCTGGTTCAGACCTGGTTTATACCTGGTTTAGCCCTGGTTTAGACCTGGTTTAGACCTGGTTTAGACCTGGTTTAGACCTGGTTCAGTCCTGGTTTAGACCTGGTTCAGACCTGGTTTAGACCTGGTTTAGACCTGGTTCAGTCCTGGTTTAGACCTGGTTTAGTCCTGGTTTAGTCCTGGTTTAGACCTGGTTCAGTCCTGGTTTAGACCTGGTTCAGTCCTGGTTTAGACCTGGTTTAGACCTGGTTCAGTCCTGGTTTAGAACTGGTTCAGACCTGGTTCAGTCCTGGTTTAGTCCTGGTTCCTGGTCTTAAAACTCACAAGAATCCATTTTGCATATACAGGAATAGGATTTTTTTGAACAGAAAAGTTGGATCAGTACATTTGAACACACAAAAATTCCCATTTCATCTCTGCAGTTTTGGAAGGTCAAGGTTCCTCCGGAGCTTCAAGCATCGTTTCAATCAACATCCACGAACTATAATGAATACTTTATGACACTGTTTCTTTAGGGAGATCTTCTACTTGTCTCGGAGTCTTTCTGCTCTACCAAGGTCATTTGCAGTGCATTATATTTTAAACTGATTTGGCTCCATCTCTCCTCGTGTCCTGCTGTTCCGACGCTCAAGGATTGTCAGTGGGAACCTGGCAAACATGTCCGCCCTTCTTCAGAGCGTGTGATCTAATTATAATAAAGTACATCTGCCTACTGCAAAGACTGCACACACACCTCCCTCCTTCAGCCTGTTCCCCTTTGGATGACTTTAAAAAGAAATGACAGGGCTGCAAGAGGAATCGCCATCAAAATCGCAATCGCAATTTGAACGGTAGCACTGAGCAAATCACAAAGGAAAATTGAGCAAAAAAATCGCAAATTAATGTGGCAAAGAAAATGTTAAGACTGAAAGAATCAAATTGAGTTAGAAAATTAGCATTCAATATCATAATAAAATGAAATGAGAATGGAGCGAAACTAAGGCTGAATCCCATTATACCCCTTGGCCCTACCCCTGACCCCTACCCCTCTGTTTTGCACATTCACGTGTAGGTTTAGGGGTGCCCCAGTTACTGATATGGCAGAGGGGCAGGGGAAACGGGTAGGGCTATATATCCCTCCAAATGAAGATTTTTCAGAGGCACAATCCAAAGGGAGGTATGAGCAATTTCTCAGAGCACAAATCACCGACAAGATCGCCGCTGCCACGACCAAAGAGACCAAAGACCAAAGAGACCAAAGACACCAAAAAATTTCATTTATTTTACAATGTATTTTCTCCGTTATTTATGGTTTAAAATGTGTCTTGAGTTTAACGTTGCTCCAAGGCGCAAGGGTCATTTTCTTCATAAAATTCACATGAAAAAATCTCTAGTACTACGTTCAGCAGTGTCACGTTTTCTGTGACTTGAGTGTTTGGTTGATGCACGGAAATAAAGTTGTGAACGAATTGTGAGCGTCCGTGCTACTAACTCGCACTAACCCAAGTAACTGAAAGTGATATGACTGGTTTAACCCTTAGAGAAGCTCAGGTTGTGTTATTTCTGACAGTAAGTTTAAAAAATAAAAGCTGGAGGAGACTTCTGATGATGTATGTGATTGTTGAAGGGGAGTCCCAGTTCGTAGCGTTTGACTTTCAACCCCTACACATTGTCGCTCAGTTTCAAGGGGCAAGGGGTAGAAATTACAAATGGGATTGGTCCTTACTCTTAGGGCTAATCCCATTTCTAATTTCTACCCCTACCCCTTGCCTCTTGAAACAAAGCAACAATGTGTACGGATTGAAAGTCAAACCCTACGAATTGGGACTCCCCTTCAACAACCGCAAACGTCATCAGAAGTCTCCTTTTACGTAAGTACAGGGAAAACTGTGATAACTGCAAAATGACCATTGGAAAGAACAACCTGAGTTTCTCTAAGGGTTAAACCAATCACAACTTTATCTCCGTGCATCAACTGATCACTCAAGTCACAAACAATGTGACACTGCTCAGCATAGTACAAGCGATTTCTTTGTGTACATTTTATGAAGAAAATGACCATTACGGACTGGAACAACGTCAAACTTAAGACAATACCGCAATTCTCACAAATTTTAAACCATAATTAATGGAGAAAATACATTTGGGAACTTCTTTGGTCTCTTTGGTCGTGGTAGCAGAGATCTACTGGTGATTCGCAAGGCATTCTGAGAAATTGCTCATACCCCTCCGTTTGGAGTGTGCCTCTGAAAAATCTTCGTTTGGAGGGGTATATAGCACCTCTGCCATAACAGTAAATGGGACACCCCTAAACCTGCATGTGAATGTGCAAAACGGAGGAGAAAGGGTAAGGGGTAGGGCCAAGGGGTGTAATGGGATTCAGCCGTAAAATCCAGTAATCAACTGATTTGCCTCCATGGAAATGTTATTGCTTTGTCTCAAATATCCCACAGTATGTCTCTATTTGCATAAAGACATACCCACAATGCATCCAGTCAGATTTACAGGTCAGATCTGTGGAGAGATGACCTCACTCACTGTAGGAACACATGCTTTCTGTAGTATTTTTGAGCAGTCAAACACCTGTAACTGAACAAATGCAAAACAGATGTGTTTAATGCCATACCGTGAAATTTCAGGCAATAATATCTCCATCGAAACACATTTGTGGCAGAGTCCCAGGTTACTAGAAAGGTTACACCGTGCGCCTTTACTTACCTGGCCACGTAAATGTACCCGGTGAGAGTAAAGTGTCTTGCATAGAATAATGCATCAGTTTTATACAGCGCTTTTCTGGACACTCAAAGACGCTTTACAGAGCATTATTCATTCACTCCAGACCCGGTGGTGGTAAACTACTATTGTAGCTACAGCTGCCCTGGGGCAGACTGACGGAAGCGAGGCTGCCAATCTGCGCCATCAGCCCCTCCGACCACCACCAACACTCACGCACACACCACTTTCATACTAGGCAATGTGGGTGAAGTGTCTTGCCTAAGGACACTACGACAGTTTTTGCGACTGGCGCCCCCCTGTGGCACCTGGAATTCCCAGTGGTCTCCCATCCAAGTACTAACCAGGCCCGGCCCTGCTTAGCTTCTGAGATCTGACGGGTTCAGGCTTTGACGAGCCGGTATGGCCACATAGAAGTGCAAAGTCACTCACGGGTCACCCATAGCTGCACAGTCATAATCACGATCATAAACAAGCGATTGGATTGTTTTTTTCTGTCTTTCTTTAATCCCATCTCGGCACATTCCTCCGCCGTCTCCTCCAGAACAACAGCGCTTCAATTTGGCTAATCTGTTTACCTGAGCTTCATAAAGACAGGAGCTACATTTCTGATTTGGCATTAGACAAAAGCATCTGGAAAGCAATAAGAGCATGCGCCGTTCATGTACGGATAACCAAGTGACATATGGCGAGTGGTAATAGCGTGCTGTGCTGAGATGAGGCGTATTACGGGATGGAGCCGTATGGGGGTTAATGGTAAAAAACTGAACGCTGGCCAGTGGTTTCAATATCAATATTACGCTATTTTTTTGTCTCTGTTATAATGTTGTTTCCTCGATGTCACGTGGTGATACAGAAAGTGCTCCAGTGTGTTTTAAAACTCCACACACCTTTATCTGTACTGAACTGTTTACTTGAAATCTATCACTAATCTCTACCACATCATGAGGGGGAACAGAAGATTTTGAGCTTTGGAGGTGTAGACAGACTAAAAATAAAAGATTACACGGCAAATTTTGCAGATCTGACCAAGGTTTTAAAGCTTATATCAGGCTGTGATGGAAATTTATCTCAATCTGTCTTTGTGTAAATGAATGTGATCTGACCTGAGATCTGAGCATCATTAACATGTGTAAAAGCTCAGCAGACACTTCACATCAGGAAGTCCTTTGTTGTCTTAGCTGTCCTCAGATGAAGGTTTGGTTGGTCACACTGCAAAACACAAAATCTAGTCAGGCTAAATTGACTTGTATTAAGAAAGTTTTGAAAGAAAGTCATGATTTGAGTAAATTTCACTTGACAAGTCAAATGATCTGCCGGTGGAATCAGACTTTTTGTCATTAAAATATGAAAATACATCTTGCTACACTTAAAATAACAAACACAACAACTTTTTGCACTTAAAATAAGAAATAAAATCAAATGTTGCTCCTCAAATTAAGTCAAATGTTCTTGATTTAAGTCATTTTAACTTACCCAGATATTGTTTTTTTTCTCCAGTGTAGCACAAACCTGTGAGCAAAAGTCACTCTGCTTTGATATGTATGTTATGTATGTACAGTATTTCTGTATAAATACTGAGAGCTCAGATGCTCTGATAGGACACTCAGGGAGATACTCTGGGCTGGTGTTGGAGGGCCATGCTGCTGGTGAGGAGAGGCTGTTGGTCTCAGGTCTAGGCTCTGTCCATATCTGCTGTAACAACAATAAGCCTTTGTCTGTATTCCAAAAACTCAGCAGGCTTCGCAAATGGATTGATTATTTTTTCATCAAGATCTTTTTTTTTTTTTTCCATGACAAGGTTGTGATGGAGAGCAGTCCATCTATGATTCTAGGAGGCATTTTCCCCCTAAATGTACCGTGGCTGCACTGGCTGTGCCCGCACACATACAGTATACTCATTCATCCCGCACACTCACTCCCCATTTTCCCCACTGTTTCATCCATCTGTGCCGAATGGACCATTAACACTTTTCCCCCTCTCTTCTCTGATACTCAGGGTGCACACGTGAGCGTGTTATAATACTTTTTATATTTCATCCATGCAGCTCTTACGTGTTCACTGACACCATCTCTCTGCTCTGATGTGACGCTCCTCGGCTGGACTGAGCTACTATTTAAACAACAACTCAAGAAATCTAGGAGTATTTTTTGATGATGTGATGTCTTTAGAATACCACTCTAAGCAACTCACTAAAAACAGCTTTTTTCAACTGTGAGATATATCTAAACTTTGCACACTGATTTCTAAAACTGAGTTAGAGATGCATTTGTGTCCTCCAGACTAGACTATTGTAACAGTCTGTTTACCTGAGCAAGAAGGATCTTACCCTGCTGCAGATGGTCCAGAACTCTGCTGCGAGGCTTCTGACCCGCACCGGCAGGAGAGCGAATATCACTCCCATCTTAAAATCCTTACATTGGCTCCTGTTCTTTTTCGTGTCCACTTTAAGATCCTGGTTCTGACCTTTAGGGCCCTACACGGCCACAGTTCTGATAAAGCCGTACAGCTCTGCCTGTACCCTGAGATCTACCAGCCAAAACTTTTTAATGGTCCCTCAGACAAGTTTTAAAACGTGAGGTGACAGATCTTTTCAAGCCGTCTCCCCTAAACTCTCCTTGAACAAGCATTCCTGCCCTCTTGGTTTTAGAGCTTAGAGCTTATGACTGATTTTATGCTGTTTTTATCTTTTGCATGTGAAGCACTTTGTGACCTGTGTCTGTGAAAAGCGCTATATAAATACATTTTACTTACTTACTTACTTACTATTTCCTGCTAGTTGAAATAGGCGCTGTTCAGACTGTGGTGCTGATCATGTGATGTGCGTTATGCAACATGAGTTTTACCCATTATTAATCCCTTATTTTTGTAATTTAAAGTTCATTATTATTGTTTGGCAAATGAAGAATAAACAGTGTAGATTTATTAACTCGGCGGCCCGTTTTTCTTTTGCTGTAATTTCTTGTTGGACATTTTCCTCACTGTAAATAATTTTGCACAGTTTGGGGATGTTATGGTTTAGTTTGTGTTGTTTCCCCCTCCCTCCGTTGTGTTTTCCCATAGGGCAGTGTGTGGCAGGGGGCGTGGCTTCTGGTGCTGCTAATGAGGGACACCAGCTGCTTATCTCCTCATCAGCCTGAGTATATAGCCTGGCCCTCGCAAGCACCAAACCGGCAGAAAACGGGAGTTTTCTTTACAATATTGGCGACGCGGAGCAACTATGGCAAGGCCACAGTGCAGAGCGATGAGGAAAGTGACCCTGGCACTGAAACGCCTGTTGCTGGTGATGGTGGTGTTCCCCGGACACAAACCCACCCGCAACATCAAGGAGGAATTCCACAGGATTGCAGGTAACTGACGTAGAAATCATATAGGCCTATTCATTTATTCATTTATTTTTTTGGTTATTTTTTTTAATTCTGCTGCTACCTCAGTCAGTCAGATCAGTAGCTTAATTAAATGTAATTTTGCAGGGCTTCCTAATATAATAGGGTGCATAGATGGGACCCACATTCCCATCACTGCACCTACAGAGAATGAGGTGGATTATGTCAATAGAAAATCTTTTCACAGCATCAATGTCCAGGTATATGATCTATAATCTTAAAAAATATGTAGGCTGTATGAAAATGTAGGCTACAGTACAGTACAACTAACTCATGTCATTCTCTGCACTGTGAAGATCATATCAGATGCCACTTGCATAATTACAAATGTAGAAGCCAAGTGGCCTGGCTCTGTCCATGATTCTCGGATCTACAGGGAGTCTAGTCTGAGCAACAGATTTGCACGTGGTAAGGAAGCTGAAGCTTTGTACAAATGTTCTTTGTCTCTTTTTAAATGCACTCAAATGTGTCCTCTATAATTACAGGGGAGTTTAACGGCTACCTATTAGGGGATCGAGGCTACCCATGCCAGCCCACTCTGTTGACCCCTTACCCTGACCCTGAGCCAGGCCCCAACAGCATTTTAATGTGGCCCACTGCAGGACTAGAGCCCGGGTTGAGATGACCATTGGCCTACTCAAATCCCGGTTCCAATGCCTGCACAAGCTCAGGGTCACTCCAGAGAGACCATGTGACATCATTGTGGCCTGTGTTGTTCTCCATAATATTGCAGTTATTAGGGGAGAGCAACACTCTGCTGTACAGGTTAATGACCCAGAGGATGACCACCCTGAAGAGGTCCGGGATGGAAGAGCTGTGAGAGACCTCATTTGCAGGAATTACTTTTGAAAATAAAAGACATATTCAAATGTGATTTGGTTCATCTTTATTCCCTACAGTACAAAAGCAACAGTTAGGATTTATAATAGTTCCAATTATTAACATATTCCTCCATTTCACCAATGCACCACCTCAACTGGCGTTCCAGTTATTGAATTTCCAGATCAGCCTTCCTAATCTGGTGATCTAGATATATCATTCATCATTTTATCGTGTCCATGGGGGCGCTGGGGTCAGAAGAGCTTCCCCCAGGGGCTTCAGCCACTGGCCGCTTAGCGTTTTGGCTGAGGGCCTCACCTCAGCCTCGGTCAAAGTGGGTGGAGGTGGCCCTCCACCCATTTCTTTGGCCTCTGCCTTCTTTCTGTTGGCTGAGCAGAACTCAAATGTTATTTTTTTTTCTCAAATAGTATTTTATTGAGTGTTCATGTGCACAGTCGCATTTGAAATGCAGCCGACATATCAAGTTTTCATTTCCTAAGTGAGGTTTTAAGTGGGAGGGCATGTTAAAACAGCATTTTGTTAATAATTTGCATAACTATTTGAAATAGCCACTGAATTTACATTTACTTTAACAACCTAAGGCATTTAAAAAACATGCCTTACCGCTTTGGACGATATATTTATATTTCATTTTTAGTTTCTTCTAAGTTCGTTTCTCACCCGTTGGATTGCACCTAAACGAAAATCAGATTTTATTCCTATTCAACTAGGCTAATGCGATCTTATAGTTGATGTTAACTCAACTGAACAGTTCAAACTTACGCATTGACTCGGGCTGCAGTTTCCTCCCACGCTGCCTCACTCTCCTTTGCCACTGCAGCGGTGTTTGATTTCTGATGGAAAATGTCTTCTTTCTCCGCGTAGCCTCCATGAGGACCTCGAGCTCAAGCGGGCTGAAGTAAGTTGATCTCTTTTTGATCGTTGTCATGGTGACGCTCATGGTTTCGGGATCCATTGACTATGGCTTTTTATAGTAGTCGTGCACGCGCGTAACTCGAGGTGAACCTACTCGGAGTTGATTTATGTCATTCATATCAGCTGTTCTGGAACCAGAAACTCGGGGTTTCCCGTCTCAGAGTAAGTTAACTCAAAGTTCAGGGATAAACTCAGTTTGTTTAACCCGCTTTCTGGAACAGCCCCCTGGAGAACTGGTGCAGAAACTTGGCCGGAATCCGGAGGTTGCAATGAGGAGAGTTGAGTGGATACCTCATTCAAACGACCACCGAGCTGATTGATCCCTGAGGTGAGACTTTGAAGAGTGGACATGATCTCCTGTAGGGCGACACCATGCTGTCCAACTAGAACTCCTTGAGATGTGATGAGATCTTGAGATCTGCATTTTTTGCTTACCTGCTTCTCCTCTCCTGCCCAGTTTCCCTCCGTGCCTGGATCCTTCCGGTGACCTGTCCTTTTGCTCTGGGATCAACAACTGCCAGCCAGCTCCCTGCCTCCTCTGCCTGCCTGGGTTTTGTACAAATAAACTTTGTTAAAACTGCTCCTGCCTTTTGCCTCTGCTTTGGGGTTCCTCCAGTAACCACAACGGGATTTTTTGCACTTTGGACACTGGCACAATAATCCACGTGCACTTGGAAATTCGATCTTGCCCCACCACACAGGTTACTCATCTTGTTTTCAGATTTATTATTTACTGACTATTTCTAAGACTGCTTCATTCTAGGCTAGAGGGAGTTTGTTTTAAGAGAACTCGTCAAATAAAATGATCTGTCCATGCAGCAAGATAATTTCACTACTTTTAAATCATTTTTTGATCAATTTAAAAGCCGCCACGCACTACAGGAGAATTTGCCAGAGCAATTTCTTCTCCCCAAGTTCAGGAAGGCGCGACCCGACTTGTCTCCGTGTGAGGTTCAAAGTTTAATTGTACACATACATAGGAATTGCATTGCATATGCCCATCGAGTCAATAATAAAACACAAACATCAATAAATAAAAAATTTAAGAATAATAAATATGAAGTATATAATAGTTTTTATGTACTGGCCAAGAATCTCACTGTGGCTGGATAAAAACTTACAAAAGCGCGTTGTGCGTGTTATGATGCTGTCCGCTCTTTAGTGTCTCAGGATGTAAGGTTTGTGTTTAGGTCTAAGTAGTGAGTGCGCTGGGTGGTGAATGTCTGAATATGGACAGAGCTTTCTTTTTGCAGCGCTTGCAGATTTTGAAGCCGCTGCTCCTCATGTGTGGAGTCCGTGTCAGATCAGAACCACCAAACATCAGCAATGCTACAGTAACAGCCGATAAAACAGCGTCAGTGGCAGAGGAGCGACGGACACAGAGATGCAAGATACAAACTCAGGATATAGAGAAAATAAAGACTTTATTACTCACCTAATGTAAAGTGGTACATTTAAAGTGCAGCGTCTGATCCACATTTTCCATAGAATTTGTCCTCTGCAAATAATGACCCCAGTCCACAAAACCGCGCTATTAATCCAGTTTGTGGTGTTCTTTAAAAGTAAAAAGACAGTGTTTCCTCACATGTGTCTGTTTCCATCCACACGGCGCACGGATCAAGGTGAAGTTGCAGATTAGCGACAGTGACTCTACTTCCTGTGGACTTAGCACCCCTGTCCTGTCCTCCTTGCACTGGCTCCCTGTCCAGTTCAGAATCCATTTTAAAATTTTGATGTTTGTTGTTAATATAGTCAATGGGTCTTGCACCTTCCTACTTGTGTGAGATTTTGACCCCTCACCAACCCAGCAGAGCTCTACACTCTGCTGGGCAACATCTGCTGGAAGTCCCCCGGTCCCGGTGCAAACAGTGGGGTGATCGTTCTTTTGCAGTGGCCGCTCCAAAACTCTGGAACTCTTTACCCATTGAGTTACGTTCCATCACTGACCTGCCTTTGTTCAAAGCCAAACTTAAAACCTACTTATTTAAAATGGCTTTTAACACTTAGTGGCCCTGTGACACTTTTATTTTAATGGTGTAATGTGCTTTGTTGACACATGTGTATGATGTTTATTGTTTTTTTTTATCTTGTTTTATTGTTGTACAGCACTTTGGTCGGCTTTGGCTGTTGGAAGGTGCTATAGAAATAAAGTTTGATTGATTGATCTCCTCTTTTCTGCTTTAAAAATCCTAGTAGTATTGCTTCACATTTCACAAATAACACAGTTTGACTTGTGTCTAAACTAGAAGTGCAGAGCTCTGATCTTTGAACACTTCAGAGTCTCAGAGCGAGTGGTTTTACTGTAGACGGGAAACAGCTGACGCCATCGCTCTCACAGCTTTATATCCTGTGGTCCACACACAGATCCCACTGAAGTCTTTGAGATCGGAGATTTTAAGTCTCATAAGTTTCTCCTCATGTCTGTGGTGTGCGCAATTTTTGCACGTTTAAAAATGGTTTAAGACTGAAAAATCCTGTAGTGTGTAGCGGCCTTAAGTGTTTATATCTTAAGCTTTTTTTGCAGCGGACTCAAACTTGTGTGAATAGTGTAATATGGACTCTTTAAATATGGGTATTGTGTAAACTCAACTCAAAATGATCCTGAGCCAACTCCAAAGTTTTGAAACACAACAGAAATGGGGGAAAAAAAAGAAAAATGGAAAAGGAACGGATGGGATTGTGTCTCATTTGTGCTTTGAAATACCCACTTACCAGCCTGGCCAGCATCTGGTTGGTCCCCAGATGGTGCGATGGGGCCCGGGGCCTCTGGTGGTTCAGAGACACTGCTTCACAGTAGCTTTGTGATTTGAGGTAAAGCCAAAAGTGAAGCGCCCAACCAAACAAACATGGGCACACTGACAGACCTACGTACTTCAGCCTGTTTTTGCCCAAATGTAGATAATGTTTGTGAAAAATGTGGAGTGGGAAATGGTTTGTGCATTTGTTCAGGGAAAGATGTCTGGAGTTTAACTAAAGTTTGAGTTTTTGGGGGGATAGTTTTGCCGTTTTGACACAATTACATTCACATATTTGTCATGACGTTCCACTTTTTCCTGATTGCTTGAAAAAATAAAGCAGAGTGTCACATAATCTGGTGTTTAACATCCTATATTATGCAATTTTCTTTTATTTCTTACTTTAGAGTACTGTTACTCTTACCTGGAGTTGTACAGAAAATCAAAAGTGTGGGTTTGCTGCAGGTGTTCCAATCTGTGAGAAAAAGTAGAGGGCGCTCTTGGAAAAAGGATCAAAACTTTGCACGTAACGAAATCTAGGAACTCCAAAAATATAAAAGTCAAAGGAGAAAATACCTGGAGTTGTGTTTAGATTATTGTAATGTCATTTAATGGAACTCCTACTAATAACTGCTGACTCCAGAAGAGAATCTAGAAGAATTTAAGGTATTCTTTTTATTTTGGAATATCGTTGCCTAAGTCATATTTGAACATTTTCAGAAAAAAAGAAAAACACATTTTTAGCAAGAACATTGGTATTTTTTTATATTATTGATCTTGTAGCATAAAGTCCAACCAGATGTGTGAACGAGTTTCCAAAAAAAGAAAGACACAACACTGATTGCAGATGATGCAGCAGTGGTAGGAGAGTAAAGTTGGGTAGATATCACAATTTGGCCAAAAAAATGACAATTATGCTATTAGGCTAACAATATTTTAGGTGAGACTGTGAATAAAAAGTCTCGGATATCTGGTACACTGAGGAGTGGAGCAGTTTTAGGGTGAACAGATTTTCAGGTACTAATAAAACTGAAAATAAATAAAACTAGCGCAATTAAAGGGGAACACTGGCACATTTGAAGCTAAAGTTTGAGGTGGTGGAATTCTGTCAGAAGCTGTCAAGTTCTTAACTTCCACGTAAAACGCCAATTTGCTTCACACTGAAGAAGCTTAACACCACTTTAACCCATCTTACAACAGCCACGAGTCTAACAAACAAAACACTCTGCCTGGCTGGAAACGTTATAAAACAACTTTATAAGCAGACTTAGCCTGACCTCTGTTGATTTCCCATTGCACAGGCCAAAGACTGGATTGTCGACTCCAGCAGATCGAGTCTTTTGAGCTTTGGCCTGTGCAGTGGGAAATCAACAGAGGGAAGTGTAAGGTGCTTATAAAGTTGTTTTCTAACGTTTCCAGACACTAATGAGTGAACCAGGCAGAGCGTTTTGTTTGTTAGACTCGTGGCTGTTGTAAGATGTGTTAAAGTGGTGTTAAGCTTCTTCAGTGTGAAGCAAATTGGTATTTTACGTGGAAGTTAAGAACTTGTCCCCATCACTACACTAGTTTGTTGCCTCAACAGACTCACTGACACAGTGAGGTCTCCACCGAGGAAACACTGATCTGTGCCGTTTTTTGGCTTCTGACAAAATTCCACCACCTCTAGCAACGGACTTTAGCTTCAAACGTGCCAGAGTTCCCTTTTAAGGACATTTTTTCTGCACTCGGCCCATTCATCACTAACGTGAGTCAGTATGATCACATTTTCTTTATATTTTACACATTTTAAGCAGCTTTTCTGTATTTTACCTGAACAAATGGCAATGTATGCCTCTCTTTCCTGTTTGCAGGGATCAGATTGGATAAAAGTAGGGACACCTTGGACAGTTCCTGGGACAATTCACTGGTTTTGGATAAATCTGCTGGGACAGGGGACACAGGGCTCCAAACAGGGACTGTCCCGGGTGAATAGAGACGTCTGGCTGCCCTAAGCATTTTATTACCAAAATTATTGTAGTGAAGGTCTATGGAGTTTAAAAACAGTGGAGTATTTACTGTATCCTGTGTGTAATTCAGGGTGGAGCAAGTAACACTCACTTAGTTCACTCAGTTCTTTAAACAGTCGATACTCCACCAGCACTTTTCTCAGTATGAAACCTGTAAAAGCTGTAGATTTCCTATCTCTTCTATCCCTCACAATCCTTTCTCTGCCCGTTCAGCACCAGGCCCTGTTGTTGTGCTCTCCTCTGTCAGCTCCCTGCTTTCCTCTGCTGTCAATACCAGACTCTAATGTCAACAGGTGTCACCCGCTGGGACTTTAGCTCAGTGTTTCCAAGACCGAGATGCAGTTCAAGAGCTGCTTTCAACTCAGGCCAAGACCCCGCTGCAAATGAAAGATTCAGAACCATGTCCATTTGCATTATTCATCTGACCGTCTTCTCTGGGGTACGACGGGTGTGGTAAGTATTCAGAATAAACTCCCATGAATGTACAAGGGCTCATTTTGTGCTGACATTTTGGAGGTTTTGTTTAAAGGTCCTATATTAAACAGAAATTGACTCCAGTGAGCTCAAAAACAGACTGGAGTTGCCTTTTTTTCATTCACACATTTCAAAATGCTTCAAAACAGCACAGTGGGCGACAACGAGTACGCGAAACCTTTGAACAGGCCCGCTATATTGAAAAAATAAGTCTAAATACAGGTTATGACCCGTACGATGTGGAGAAGTTGGGCTTTTCATAGCATTTGGACGATTTTCCCAGCATTGAAGCGATTGATATAATAAATGCTCTGGTGCTGCAGACCTCGTATTACACTGAGCTAAATGAAAGCCTTTAAAGCCTGGAGGTACAACTATTTAAAATTAAAATCAGCCGCTGCACCAGGAGAACCTAAAATACTGATTCAAAAATTTATAAAACTGGAGTTGCCTTTTTTTCATTCCCACCTTTCAAATTCCAGCAATAAGATAATAAAATTAGCACCACATGAAGCTTTTTTGCGCGAGAACTTAGGGCCTACAATGCAACAGTTTACGGTCACTTACGATGCTCTTCTTTCTAAGTAATTGTCCAAAAAATATTAAATGAATAAATGTCACAAACCTTGCCTGTTACAAAGTGGTCACTTCAAACTTGACCATTGTGTTTCCATGACTCCTGTTTTTAGTCACTCTCTTGTGACACTTTTGGTACATAAAAAAAGTCTTTCTCCCGATTTGAAGGTTTGCAGCGACCACAGAATGCCCAGAATTGAGGCATTTTAGCACTGAGTCTGCTCCCATCTGATTTTAGTGACGCTGATGTGACGTCATCTGAAACCCAGCAGAAGAGTAGTTTTAGAGAGAGAAATTTGTCATTTTTAAGTCGTTTTTCAAATAGGTAATTTCACCTTTACTCAAGTACAGTTTGACATTTGAAGTATTTTACTTGAGTACATTGAAACCCACGCTAGTGTTGTGTTGGACCATATAATTCAGAAATTGTTAATATGCTTAATTTGTTCAACTTGTGATGCAGTTAAAGTTCTAAGTTGTATAAAAAGAAGGAGGAGCTCAGTGTTAGTCAGTGTTTGTAGCTCAGAGTCTTTAAAATGTCCAAAGTTTGCACTGAACACAGTTTGCATGAATCACCTAAAAGTTGATGAAAACAACTTGTGCTGGATTAGATTTAGGACGACTCCTTTTTTACGTCAAACAACTGAAAGTAACTAAGGAACTTTTACTCAAATGACATTTTAAATAAAGTACTCGCTCGGGTAGATTTTTAGATGGTTACTTTCACTTGAGCAGGAATGAAGCAAAGTAAAGATACTTTTACTTAATTACAATTTTTCAGCACTTTTTCCATCTCTGATGACATCACAAGGTGGACCAGAGTGTTTTCAGTTTGAGAGAAGAACTCAGTCTGTGCAGGGTTTGTGTGTAAAACATGTGAATAGTTCCTTTAAAACACGTGCTCTGTGTTTACTCTAAAGCAGGAGCGTAAGTCACTGTTGTATTAGTGAGCTTGTTCTTTAGCTCATGTCACATGTGTTTAACTGTAATTCCACATTCTGCTGGTGCATGCAGAAGTCCAGTGACATCTACACATGGTGCTGTTTCATAAGATATGATAAACTTTATTGTCCCCAAGGGGAAATTGGTTTTGTTGCAGCGTTTCAGTGACATAAAGTGGAAGTTAACAGTCTACAGGGTCCAATGATCAAACCCCCACTGGTAAATCCACGCAGTAATGTCAGGAAAACAAAGTGAATTTCCTCCTCTCTCATGTTCAGTGTGTGGAGATCGATCAGGCCGGACTCCAGCCGAGAACAAAATGAGACTTGATCCGTAATTTTGTCAGAGGATTGTGCAGTGACGTAGCACCTGCACCGAACTGTACGGAACAAATACAGGATGAGGAACGGCTCTCGATCAGAAATACAGGAAACGGCTCTCAATCAGAAATACAGGGAACGGCTCTCGATCAGAAATACAGGGAACGGCTCTCAATCAGAAATACAGGGAACGGCTCTCGATCAGAAATACAGGGAACGGCTCTCGATCAGAAATACAGGGAACGGCTCTCGATCAGAACTACAGGAAACGGCTCTCGATCAGAAATACAGGGAACGGCTCTCGATCAGAAATACAGGGAACGGCTCTCAATCAGAAATACAGGGAACGGCTCTCGATCAGAAATACAGGGAACGGCTCTCAATCATGACCACAGGGAACGGCTCTCGATCAGAAACAGGGAACGGCTCTCAATCAGAAATACAGGGAACGGCTCTCGATCAGAAATACAGGGAACGGCTCTCGATGAGAAATACAGGGAACGGCTCTCAATCATAAACACAGGGAACGGCTCTCAATCAGTAACACAGGGAACGGCTCTCGATTAGAACTACAGGAAACGGCTCTCAGTCACGACCACAGGGAACGGCTCTCAATCACGACCACAGGGAATGGCTCTCAATCAGAAACACAGGGAACGGCTCTCAATCAGAAACACAGGGAACGGCTCTCAATCAGTAACACAGGGAACGGCCATTGTCCGTATATATGATTGGACTAAGTGATTGTGACGTCACCCACAGCGTTCAGCGCCGCTCCTGTTGCCACGGTTATAGGAGTGAATTTGGAGCCAGGCTCCATATTTGGAAATCTGACTGCAAGTATCATAGCAACCACAAGAGCCAATCACGATGGAGGTCGTTAAATATGCCGCCCTTCTCAGAGCGGTGATACTCTGCACCATTCTGCATGGACCGCTGTATTTCAGTGATTCTTGAGAATAATAAGTAAACTTTTAGCTTTTATCATCAAACTTTAAATAGTAAGTTTAAGTCTTTGATTTATGTTGTATGTTCTGTTAGGTACAAACAACAATAGAGTCGCA
Organism: Odontamblyopus lacepedii; assembly: GCA_034769755.1. NCBI lineage: Eukaryota > Metazoa > Chordata > Actinopteri > Gobiiformes > Gobiidae > Odontamblyopus > Odontamblyopus lacepedii. The sequence continues at coordinate 7,437,247 of CM068360.1, forward strand.
ATTTAATGAAATTCACTTTAGTTTATGCTAGTTAAGTTATGCTAGTTAAGATTCTAGTAACATTAGCTATTGTAATTGTTTGAAATATTTTGTCATTTTATTTAAAAAATAGTCACTTGGGGCAGGAAAGTGGGGAACTTAGCAACAAAACGCCCTAGCTGTCAATCAAACCTGTTGCTAACACTAGGGGAAGGGACCTCGGGGAATGAAAGCATTTGATTTGTCTGTTATTTATGTTCATATCTTGATTTAGGAACAAGATAGAGAAATTAAAAATTCAGGATCCTGTAGAGTGGATTCATATGAATGTCCACTCATATCTACAGTACAGTCTATGGGAACAGCTCTCATTCCCTACAACAGGGAACAGCTTATTCCCTCCAAAAAGGAAAGTAACATTCACATGTTTAGGTAACCCTTTATTATTAGTCACATTATTGTCTACATCTCCAAAGCTCAAAATGCTCTGTTCCACCTTGTGATGTCATGAAGCTGTAGTTTTCAAGTTCACCGTTACCTTTTAGTTTTAGTTCACTGGAGAATGCAGGGCTGAAATTATCCAAATGATTCATGTGAAGGTGTATGGAGTTTAAAAACACAGTGGAACATAGGAAACATAATGAAACAAAACACGAGTCCTGGTCTGTTTGTGACGAGGAAACAACATTAGAATATAGATCAGAAAAGTGTAAGATGAACCCTTTAAAGCTTTTTCATAGCACTTTTTAATAACTACACCTTATTTAGCCTTAATAAAGCATGGACAAATAGTTAATTAAGAGTCAGCCTTAGTAACTGAATTACTACTTACTTACTACCATGTTAATTAATTACTATCTTAATTAATTATATGCACTTAATTTGCCTGTGCTGTAAAGCTACTCATAATTATTATAATTATAAGTGTAATTATTATTTAATATAATAATGACATTATTATTATCATTATTATTATTATTATTATTATTATCATTATTATTATTATTATTATTATTATTATTATTATTATTATTATTATTATTATTATTATTATTATTATTATTAGACAAGCTCTTAAAAAGACTTAACTAACAGATAATAACTGCCTGAATTATCATTGCATTGCAGTATTAATAAGTCATTCTCTCATGGTTTACTAATCATTAATAAAGGTTCAAATTTGTACTTAAATATGCATTTACTAATACACACATGGTTAGTTCATGAGTAACTAAGTATGAAATAATTATGAGTAACTTTACAGCACAGGCTTTTTTTTTTTTTTTTAGCCTCACAAAATTAGAATCCGATGTTTAGTTCCCACCACTTTGCAAATTCCAGCCGGGACAATAACATTTCCACAGGTTTATGGAACGTATGAGTGGAGCATGGAGGAGTGAGGGAGGCTTCACTCACAGATCCCCAGATCCCATACGCCAGAATTCACCTCGGGTTGAACGTCTGAACGGAATTTCACCTTCACCTGTGGTTGTTGAGCGCAAAGTTTTGATATTCCAGTGAAAGAGCGAGAAAAGACAGTTTGAACAAAGGAAATGTGGTTGGATCCTCTCTTTCATGATTAGATTAAGAGGATTTTAAATGATGAAGTCAGAACGTGGTGGTAAAAGTAAAGGCCAACATGTCTGAACAACTTTGCAGGCTGATAACTTTATAATTTCTTAGATTTTTTTGTCAAATGTGAAAATTTTGTTTGTGCTCTGTGTCTGCCACCTTTTTGTCTCCATGGTGATATTATTGCTGTGCCTGGAATGCTCCGTGGTATGACTTTAAACATTTCCACTTTGCATTTATTCATTACAGGTGTTTCTGTAATAATAACACTCCGCAGATCTGAACTGTAATGTTGCATAGTGCTGTAACCTGTTTGTCTCCGTTGTGGTAGACAGGTTTAATCTATACTGTGGAACATTCTCGACAAAGCAGTAATATTTCCATGGAGACAAACAGGCAGCGGACCCTCCACTAGAAATGTTACACAGTGGACCTTTAAGTACCACTTTACTTCAGTGTGTGGTTGTAGATTAAAAGTTTTGGTATCGAAATGTACAAATACTGATTCCAAGCAGAAGTGTGTTCGTAGTTATGTTTACTTAAGTAATGTGAGTAATAACTTTTCAGAGGAGTTTTCTAGCAGCACTTTGACTCCACCACTATGGCAAAAGGAGAAATTCAGTTTGTCAACTGGAAGATGTTTATTTTGGTCGACCAAAATAAACTGTGAAATTGAATTTCTCCTTCTGCCATGGATTCTTCCTGGACGACAGGGATTTTACACTCTCCACTATCATGCATTCTCTTGCTTAGAGTTGGTCCAAAATTTTAAGTAGACAACTACAACAATAGAGCACATTACCTTGATTTTCGTTTCGTTGCACTGGCTTACAGTTTGTTTTACAGTTGATTTTAAGATTTTATTGTTAGTTTTTACAGCTTTGAATGGACTGGCCCCACGGTACGTCTCTGACCACATCCAAATTTACATCCCCCCACAGACGCTGAGGTCTGAGGGCTCCAGCTCCAGCTCATGGTGCCTAAAACAAGACTTAAAAACAGGGCAGACGGGGCCTTCTCCCCCTCACCCCCCACATCCCAACAGCCCCCATATATAGGGGAAATTTATGTGATCAAATCAGACTCCAGGAACAGACATTTCATGTTGAAAGGCAAGTTATAGTAATATCAACAGAACAGAAAAGAACAGGCTGAACATGTGTCTGGATTGTTCACGTCACATATGAACAGTTATTCACAAAACTAGAGCAGAAACAACAGATCAAGTTCACCAAACTCTCCATCTCATTCCAAATCACTAAATCCACCGAATTCTTCATCCTCGGTGTCACTTCTGAGCAACTCCACCAACTCCAGCTAAATCCAGCTTTTAGCCACGATCAGCTTTGGTTTTCTTCATTACAGTTCAAGTTTCCTCCACTTTTCTCTAGTCAAACACAAGTTTCTCGCTCACTCCAAACTTTCTTTCTGCTGCTCGATCACCATTTTCAGCTGCAGATTTCACAACAGCAGGACAGAGGCTCTTTCTGCAGGAGACATGTGCAGTAGAGCAGTAGTAGTAGTAGTGACAGTGGTGCAGGAGCATGGATCTATAATAAGAGCATGTCACATGTTGGGCTGCAAACAAGGAAGTAAATGCAGAAGTAAAAATATTTTTTGTGGTCATGCGCCAATGAGGTGAGGCAGAGGTGCCATTTTGGATTCATCATATAGTTCTACGTACAGGAGTAAGAGCATGAGGCGCAGCAGATAGGCCTACTGGCACACAAGCCTAGAGCGCCCTCTCATGGCCTCAGTGTGAAAATAACCAACATGTGAAATCATATTTTATATATAAGTCGCACCTGAGTATAAGTCACCAACCACCCAAACCATGAAAAATGTGTGATTTATAGTCCCAAAAATACGGTCATTTTTAAAATCTCACTTATTTACTGCTATTTTATGATTTATATGGTTTTGCTTTTATTTGATTTTAGTGGTTTTATTGTGTTATGACCAAATTTTAGCAATTTACCTTTTTGTAGTCTTTACTTAATGAAACTGCTTTGTTTACAAAATGTACTATAGAAATAATAATAATAATAATAATAATAATAATAATAATAATAATAATAATAATAATAATAATAATAATAATAATACATTTTATTTGTTAGGCGCCTTTCAAGGCTCTCAAGGTCACCGTACATCAAGGAACATAAAAATGATACAATACAAAATAAAACAGTGTAAAAAGATTAAAAATACATTTAAAAATCAAATCCAGATGAAAAGACAGTGCAGTTATGGTCAGAGTGGTCAGAGTGAGAGTGAGAAGGCCTTTCTAAACAGATGAGTTCTGAGTTTAGATTTGAAGTGTGAGAGTGAGTGTGTGTTGCGGAGGTCATGGGGGAGGGAGTTCCAGAGCTGGGGAGCAGAGCGGCTGAAGGCTCTGCTCCCCATAGTGACGAGACGGGCAGGAGGGACAGTGAGGTGCAGGGAGGAGGAGGAGCGGGCAGGTGTGGAGATGTGGATGAGGTCAGACAGGTATGGAGGGGCCAGGTTGTGGATAGCTTTGTATGTGAGGAGTATGATTTTGTAGTGTATGCGGTGTGTGATGGGGAGCCAGTGGAGCTGTTGCAGGACAGGTGTGATGTGGTGATGGGAGGGTGTGTGTGTGATAGTGCGGGCGGCTGAGTTTTGGACCAGTTGAAGTTTATGGAGTGATTTTTGTGGGAGTCCGAACAGGAGAGAGTTGCAGTAGTCTATACGGGAAGTGACCAGGCTATGGATGAGGATGGCGGTGGTGTGTGGGGTGAGTGAGGGACGGAGGCGGTGGATGTTTCTGAGGTGGAAGTAGGCGGACCGGGTGATGTTATTGATATGGGAGGTGAAGGAAAGTGTGCTGTCGAGGATGACACCCAGACTCTTTACCTGAGAGGAGGGGGAGATAGAGGAGCCGTCGATGGATATGGAAAAAGGATTTATTTTGCTTAGGGTGAATTTGGTGCAGATGAGAAGGAGTTCTGTTTTATTGCCGTTAAGTTTGAGGAAGTTTGAGGTAAACCAAGTTTGTATATCTGTGAGACAGTCTGTCAGGGAGGAGGGTGGAAGTGTGGAGTTGGGTTTACTGGAGATGTAGAGCTGGGTGTCAGTAAAGTGGATTTGGATACTCCAATATGTCACTTTTTCTTGAGTACAATTTAGCTACTCTACCACCTCTGAATAGAACTCACCATGATGGTACGATCAAAACAGCTCAATTACTAAAAAAAAAAACCCTGACTAATCCTAAAACCTTGAACAACGCCTTAAACAACCTGGAACAACCTTCTTGGAGGAAACAGACCAAAGTCACAGAGGGATAATTAGACCCAACCCATCTGGCTCTGTCGTCACCCCTATCCCCCCTTTAATTAGTCACCCTGATGTAATTATTTCTATTGATTGCAACATCTCTCGGAACCTGTTTGAAAAGCATCCATAAAAGTGAAAAAAACACATCATTAAACTTGGGTTAGAGACGGAGGTTGTGCTGTTCTATCCTGCTCTCAGCTACTAGCCCGAGATCAAATGACTGCAAACATGGAAGGAATTACTAGTAGATTTTTAGACTTGATCGATTCCTTTGAAAATACTTGTCTGCTGTGAGCGTCTCTAAGCCCGAAAAGCCCTTCTGAGCACAAGGACAGAGCAAGAAGGATATGGAACTACAAATGACAAAGGATATAGAAGAACAAATGGGAGCAACGTCATTTTAGAGGTTTACTCACGCACAAAACACGGGTTGAATTAAGAATTAAGTAATATGCAAGGCCCTCCTGTGGGCTCACCACCTGCAGAGGGGTTCATAGGGGGGGTCAGGTGCTATGAGTATTGGGCAGCAAGCTGCCCCCGCGACCCAGCCGGATTAAGCGGGAGAAGATGGATGGATGGATGGATAATATGCAAGGCTCTCCACTGACATGCCTGTACAAAAAAAGAGTTCTGTGCATTAAAGGGACAGTTCTGAATTTTGGACATAGGGCCTCCTTTCCTAGTGAGCCAGAGTGTTGGAGACGTGTGGTGACACTTTTTTAAATCTTCCCTCCAGTCCTTGTATTTGCAGAGGTTGCTGGTGCTAGGCTAGTGCATGTCAATGGCCATAGTCGTCCTGCCACTAAAAACAGTCTTACCCACTCCACAGAGCACCAGAGGCAAAACTATTAGAGCTCCAGACTGTCGGTGTAAAAGTCTGTGTCGATAGAATAATGTTTGAAATAAAACTAACCAGCGGCAGGAGACGTCTATGATCCATCCTTCCAAAAGGAGCTGTGAGCCCAACTGCTGCGTGTTACAGTGACGTACAATCCAAAGAAGGTGCCTGTCCTCGACCACTTCCCTGATCCCACTGCCAATTCTGGTAACGTGGGGAAACAACAGAAACCTACAGTTGGTCGCCAAAAGTGACGTGGGCCTGTGCCTGCAGCTGGACAGAAACTGTTTTAGGAAATTTCACAGAGGCTAAAAAATGCCTGGACATAGAAGAACTAAACTGTCCATAAAAGAAAAAAAAGGCCATGAGCAACAAAATTTGTTGTAAATATGTTAAACTGTTAATTGTTCAAATTAAACATGTCAAATGTCAAATTTTGAAGATGTGCAATAATACTTTATTCTTTACTAAAAACTTGTAAAATCAAATTACGATTTTGTGTTTTTCTTATCTTTCAACTGTCATTACACATTAATACATATATATTAATGCTGAACAAATGTCAGATATTGAAAGCTGATCTCATCCTGGTAAAAGGGGTAAAAGCTTACTCCTGGGACATTTTCTGATATTTTTACACTCAAGTAGGATTAAAAGGCTGAAGGGCTTTACAGTGGGGCTAAAAACCTCAACAATGCCAACAACATTTCAAAGAGAGCTGGTAAACTGGGCAGAACCTGGAGGACTAAAGGGGAGAGTGAAGGGGAAGAGCGGGGTAGAGGTCTAGACATAAAAAACATATTGCTAACTATAGTATTTTATTACTCTCCATTGCGTTTTTTACTTTCACTTCAATGTAGCAGACCAAAACAACACAAGCAAGACCGTAACTTGTCATCACTGCTGACCCAAAAGAGAGTACATGGGCAAATAAGTTGTTCTCTTTCTTACCTCATGCAATTGAATGTTTCTCCAAGTCTGTGTAGTTTTTCCTGTGAAGCTGTGGAAAACCCAGAGGAGAATCAAAAAACTCAAAAGGCCCCAACTACATTTGCAAGAGGATGCTCAGGGAATATGCAGATGTGTTCTAACAATAGACGGTATAAAGAAGAGGACTAATCCAGTGTGATGTTAAACATAATGTTCAGCTCTGCTCAAATGAAGCTCAGGAATGCAAATGGTTATAGGAGCGATTTTGGAGTCAGGCTCTACATATATTACGAATCGGATTTTTAAAAATTATATACTACTACTACTACTACTACTACTAGTACTACTACTACTACTACTACTCCTCCTTTTAATATACCGGTTTTATATAGCACTTTTCTGGACACTCAAAGACGCTTTCTTTACAGATCAGTTTTCATTCACTCCATACCCGAAACTGCCAATTCTGCACCATCATCACTCACACCACTTTCATACTAGATAATGTGAGTGAAGTGCCTTGCCTAAGGACACAATGACAGTTTTTTGCCACTAGCGTTTCACTATGGTACCTGATTTTCCCAGTCATCTCCCATCCAAGTACTAACCAGACCCGGCCTCGTTGAGCTTCTGAGATATGTCGAGATCAGACTTTGACAAATCTTTATGGCCACATGGGCATGTATACAGTGGTGGTTCAATGGTTCTACCTCATGTGCTCTAACTGCATTTTGAACATCTCTCTGAGCCAAGCTATAGTTCCATCCTGTTTAAGACTGCAACTATTCCAAAATAACTCATGAAAGTCTGGTAAAGGAGCACATAAAGAGTGTTGTGCATCCCTGTGTGGAGCTTAGGCTGTTCAGGACATGGCCCCAAAGCTTTGTCCTGGGAGAGAAACATCGCGAGGGACCCTTTACATCACTGACCCATCACGGCCTGCTCTCACTGCTGACCTCTGGAAAGAGTTTTTGCAGCATTCAGTGGAGGACATCTAGGTTCTGCAGTAGTTTTTATCTTAAGGCTGTCAGACTGCAGAACTCTTAAATGTATATCCACTTTAGTAACCTCTGCTGCAATTTTATCTGATGTCAACAAAATATTAGTCAGTGTAGTTTGATTGGAGTCCACTGGTCCATGCAGTGGACATCTGAGTAAATACTGAGTTCTCCAGATGTGTTATTGAGATTTAGGGATTTGAACCATGACACCTCACTTGTATTTCCTGGATTTACATACATTTTGAAAAATCGGTTTAGTTTTCTTGCCGTGCGCATAAACATAGTGACGAAAAGCTTCCTAGACCGACAAGAAACCATCTGTCCAAGAGCTTAGAACGTCCCCACCATGTGTCCACAGTCACCAGCTCCTCCTCTGCGATAAAACCAAAGAGGGTTTCAATTCTTCAGTCGCATTTGAAAATAGATGGTTCCTTGATGCTTTTATGGACTGTTGGATCATAAATTGCAGTGGGACCAGCTCATAAAACAGTAATGTCTGTCTCATTCGTGTCACCTCGTTCATCACATCCTGTTCTTTGGTTTGAAGGAGTGTCACCATTCGCTCCTCTGCTCTCCGGCTGCAGTGTTACCAAAGGAGGTCATAACCCCACTTTACCACGCGTCTTTAAATAACAGTTAAATAATAAATCACGACCAGAGCGTAGCATCGTTTATTACGGAAAATGCGGTCTGTGATATGCTGTCCTGTTGCTTGTAACGTTATTGAAGATTGACCCTCCGTTGGGCTTCCATCCAAGGTACAGGGGCCGAGCTTCTCTGTTTGAGTAATGGGCATGTCACAGTCAAGGTGAAGACCATTAAAAGCATCGGTTGGGTTTGGGTTAACACCAGGACTAAACCGGGGTTATACCAGGACTGAACAATAATGCTACAGACAGGATTTAAGAAGAGTTTGAACAAATATTAAAGAAAAATAATCAAGTAATAGCTGTGTTACATAAGGTTAAAGGATCATTAAATAGGAGTGGATTGTATTTGTTGTATAATTCACTGATCGTTCCAAATTTGCCCTATTATATTGACAAAGTAGAAAATTACTTAAAGGGACAGTTTGGAATTTTGGACATAGGGCCTCATTTCCTGGTGAGCCAGAGTGTTGGAGATGTGTGGAGACACTTTTTGAAATCTTCCATCCAGTCCTTGTATTTGCAGAGGTTGTTGGTGCTAGGCTAGTGCATGTCAATGGCCATAATTGTCCTGCCACTAAAAACAGTCTTACCCACTCCATAGACCTGAGGCAAAACTATTAGAACTCCAGACTGTCCATGTGAACATCTGTGTCCACAGAATGCACTTGTAAATAGTTCATATAATTAATGTAAAATGTCTGAAAAATGAAAAAGAAAGATCATTGTATTAGATTGCAGAGGAGGTTAAATAAATTCTCTTCTTCCCACTCCTTTTTGGGCAAAATTTTCTTGTTGTTGTTATTTCTATTATGATTTCACTGTTATATGTTCCATCATAAAATAATGTAAATTTCTTAATTGCCCAAAATAAATACATGTTTGAAATAAAACTAACTTTGCATCGCATGAATCGTGACACGTTGAGGGACTATTTTCTCATATATCAGTCCGCCACTTCCGAGCTTTCTATCAGGACGTACAACTCACTGCTGCTGCTCAGACAGAAATCCTTCAAATGCAATGGTTCGTTTTACTTCTAAAATGATTCTCTTGACACAGATGTTTACATGGACAGTCTGGAGTTCTAATAGTTTTGCCTCGGGTGCATTGTGGAGTGGGTAAGACTGTTTTTAGTGGCAACTATGGCCATTGATATGCACTAGCCTAGCACAGCTACCTCTGCAAATACAAGGACTGGATGGAAGATTTAAAAAAGTGTCTGCATCACTAGGAAATGAGGCCCTATGTCCAAAATTCCAAACTGTCCCTTTAAATCCCTCATAATCAACATAATTTATACATTTGACTCCTCTGCTTTAGTCCTCAAAATCGTATTCTTGTAGATTTTTTTTAGAGATAGACTGTTTGTAGAGTTATTTTTTGCTCTTGTACTGTTAGAAAATCCATGTTATGCCATATCAGACTGGTATTGGCATCGCTGAATACACTACTGCCAACTATCGGTATCAGATCCCCCAAACCAAGCAATACAAAATGCAGTTTCATCTTAATTTTTTTATGCTCCAAGTCTGAGAAGCACTTTGAATGACTTTGTGTACGACTTGTGCTGTACAAATAAACTTGCCTTTGCTCCCAGCGCTCACTCCCCCGCTCACTCATCTCGTCAGGTTTGTCAAAGTGTATTGTTCTGTATCCTGCTTTTGTATGTTTATGAAAAATGGCTCTGGGGGAGCATAGGTGTGGACAGAGCTTTGGACAGAATCATACGGCCGTCCAGAAGGAGGTCAGATAGGCCATGCTCCAACGGGTGTACCGGAAAAAACAGGAGAGCAAGACAGAATAAACCAGGTCGACAGCAGGATTACACAAACTCAGCAGATTCGACCAAAGTACAGGTTTTAATCCGAATTAAACCAGTACTATAATTCTCTCAATACAATATTTCTACGATATGCTCTCACGGTATGATATTAATTACGATATTTTAAGGAGGTTTACAAAACTTCCTGGACTTTAGCTCTGCATTCAGTACCATCATACCGCAGACACTGGCAAAAAAAAAAAGACCAAACTGGAATTACTTGGACTCCAACCATCACTGTGCAACTGAGTGCTGGACTTTCTTACCATCAGGGAACAGACTGTTAGGATGAATGGCTGTTTCTCCTCACCAACCACTCTCAACACCGGTGTCCCCCATGGCTGTGTCCTGAGCCCCCTGCTATTTACTCTGCTAACATATGACTGTGTGGCCTCCCACCCGACCTGTCAGATTGTTAAATTTGACGACATTGCTGTTGTGGGTTTAATCTCACAAAACAACAAGCAAGCATACAGACAGGAGGTACAGCTGCTGGAGACCTGGTGCAGACCATTGTCCGTATATATGAGTGGACTAAGGGAGTGTGACGTCACCACAGCGTCAGTGTCGCTCTAATGAGGCTCACGATGCCACGGTTACAGGAGTGAATTTGGGCTCCATATTTGAAAATCCGACCGCAAGTATCATAGCAACTACAAGAGCATATGGTCTATGGATGTGATACTCTGCACCATTCTGCACGGACCACTGGCTTTCGGTTATTCTTCAGAATGATAAGGAAACATTTAGCTTTTATTGTCAAACTTTAAATAGTAAGTTTAAGTCATTGATTTGTGTTCTATGTTCTGTTATGTGCGAACAACAAGTAGAGTCGCAATTTAACAAAATTCACTTTACTTTATGCTAGTTAAATTATGTTAGTTAAGATTCTAGTAACATTAGCTATTGTAATTGTTTGAGATATTTTGTCATTTTATTTAAAAAATAGTCAATCGGGGCAGGAAAGTGGGAAGGGAACTTACTTAGCAGCAAAACGTGCTGTCAATCAAACCTGTTGCTAACGCTAGGCGGCAGCGACCTCGGGGAATGAAGACGATTGGTCCATTATGTATGTTCATATCTTGATTTAGGAACAAGATAGCAAAATGAAAAATGCAGGATCATGTGTCGCGGATTCATACAAACATTTTAAGACCAATATGACGAGGCCACAGCAGGAGTTACGGAGAGATGGGCAATAAGATCCCAATGTAAGTCACTCCCCTGGGAAAAAGGGAGTGAAGAAGCCAGAAGAGCCTCCTGGAGAGCTATTTGGCACGTGGCGGCTAACAGGGTAGCTTAGTCCACTTATATATACGGCCTGTGGTAAAGACATAACAATCTCTGTCTGAATCCTTTAAAAACAAAGGAGTTAATAGTGGACTTCAGGAAGAACAGCTGCTCACCGCCCCCTCTACATCATGGGCACAGGAGTTGAAGCTAGAAACACCTGGGCCTGCACATTACGGACAGCATAACCTGGTCCACCAATGCAACCAACATTGTAAAGAAGGCCTGTAGCAGCTGATAATGTAATAATGGCCAATAATGTAATAACTGCCTATACCGTAATCATTTTTTATGTAATAAAGCCAATAATGTAATAACTTAGCAGTAATGTAAGAAAATGTAAGAAAATGTCTGAAACAATAATGTAATAACCTGATGCCAGGTGTTCATTATTTGAGAATACTCACATTTAGATTTCACTGTACTCTTTACATGTGGGTAATACTTTGAATATGCAAACATATACATGTATAACAGTAGAAACTGTAGAAACATACTAAGAGAAAGTGTAAGTCCATTGTGTAAGTGATCAGGTATTTAAGCAGCTCTTTGAAAGAGACAAAAGTAACAATCTATATATAAAGGAACAGCATGTGAGTTTGTGGCCAAAGCTGATACTGGATCATGTATGAAATACTGCAGAGCAGAGTATCTCCTCCACCAGACAAGAAGTCACCAGGCTGCCGAAATCAGATAGATGAAGGGAGGCCAACAGGCCAAAACACATAATATACACATAATGACAACAAAACATAAGCTGAGGGCTGCAGGTTCTATGGGAAAGGGAATATTCAGGCTGGATTACTGTTGTCAGTGATAAAAGGATTTGAAATGATCAGGATTCCTCAATGTCTGTGACCAGTTCTTTTAACAGCTATTTGAAAGAGACGATAATAACAATACTTTCTAATGTAGTGCGACACTTTTAATTTAATAAATAAATCTTTGATTAAGTGATATAGAAGAAATTATTACATTAGTGGTTGCAGTTAGTGGTTTCATTTTAAAGATTTTTTTTCATTCAACTAGCCAATAATGTCATAACTAACCAATAATGTAATATGTTACTACATTATTGGCATCAGGTTATATTATTGCTTCAGACATTTTCTTACATTACTGGCAAGTTATTACATTATTGGTTTTATTACATTAAAAATGATTACGTTATAGGCAGTTATTCATCATTGGCAATTATTACATTATCGGCTGCTACAAGGCCCACCAACGCCTATGCTTTTTAAGGAGACTCAAGGCTGCTGGACTAGACCTCCAACCTCTTATCTCTTATTACAGATGCGGAGTGGAAAGTGTGCTGACCCAGTTCATCACAGTGTGGTACGGCCACTGTTCAGCCCAGGACAGGAAGGCTCTACAGTGTGTGCCAGAAAAAAGCCAGAACATCTCGGCTGAGCTCCAGTTTTTTTTCCAGAGGCTGTCAGACTTTTGAACAGTGCACACTGACTTCCTGCTCAGACTGCCTCTCCATCTCGCCACTTGTTTAAATTGTACTTGTCTGTTGGAACTGCTAAATGCACTTGATGTACTTTTAATATTGCTTATTTATTACTGTTTTGATCCCTCTTGGCCACGGGGCCTCGAGGAACACATTTCGTTCAGTCATTTGTTTCATTCGCATGCTTGAATGACAAATAAAGAACCTTGAAAACTGTGAATATCTACTTTTTCTATCAAAGTCCAGATAAATAAGATTTAAAAATGCTTAATAACAGTTACTTAATCGTGTACATTGGACTGAAACAAAGCAAAGGATCATGGGCTATGTAGTTCTCGCTGTTTTTTAGTTCATGCTGGGCCATAACTTTGAATTTAAGCAAATAAACTTTTAATTCGATATATTGTGATGGTCCACGATATTATTTTGAGACCTTTGACGATACAGTATCACCATATTTCAGTTATTGTTCCGTCCTGAGTTTATACTAGAAATGAAGTAGGATTAGAAGATGGACTAAAATAGGATTAAACCAAGATTAAACCAGGTCTATGTCAGGATTTAAGTGGGGCTACTTACTTTACCAGATCTAAACTTGGATTTCTACAAACCAAACTAAAATAAAAATTAAAACCAGGATTAGGTTGGACAAAAAAGATCTCAACCAGGAGTATGCACACAATAGACAAAGACTAAATGTAGATTAAGGTTGTATAGTTTGGATTCAAAGACACATTTTTATCAGAATTCAACTAAAGCAGGTCTATTTATACTAGAAAGAAACTAGTTCAAGGATTAAACCAGGATTAAACCAAATTATTGTATTTTTGAGTAATAGAAACGTAATGAATAAGATTATTAGATCATTTTAGGGTGACCAGACATCCCTATTTACCCGGGACAGTCCCAGATTTGAGCCCTGTTTTCCCTGTCCCAGATTTCTCCAAAACCAGTGATTTGTCCCAGAAATGTCTCAGGTGTCCCTATTTTTGACCAATTTGATCCCTGCCGACAGTAAAAAGAGGGATACATTGTCATTTCTTTAGGTAAAATACAGAAAAGATGCTTAAAAATGACCAAAATACAAAGAAAATGTTAGTCGTGAATCAATCATGAATGGGAGTGCGGAACAATTTTCCTTCATGACACACTTATTTCACAATTTTATTATTACCAACCGCTCCAAACTGGGCGTGTCCCAGTTTTTGATTTTGAATATCTGGTCACCCTAAGCTAGACAGATGTATATAATGTCACAATCATATCAAAATTACACCAGGACTAAAACTGGTAATAGCAATAAACTATAGGAGTACAAACTGAAGTAAAACCAGATTAAACCCAGATGAAATCACATCCTCCCACCTTATCTAAAAGAGTTTCTGATTTCATTTAGATGAGTCTATAACACATGTGTCAAACATGCGGCCCGGGGGCCAGATCCGGCCCTCCAAGACCTTTAATCTGGCCCTCAGCTGATTTTTCTATTAAAATACTTAAAATTTTCAGATTTTTCTGTTAATTTTCTGCACCGTTTAGCATAGCAGCGTCTCTGGCGTTTCTGTACATTGCGACTCCCACCAGAGCAGCACAAATGAAGACTTTCCTCTTTCCAAACGCTCTTGAAGGACGATCGTTTTGACTGTCGACCGTGACCCTCATCAGCAAAATGTCAAAAAATAAGAAAAGCAGATGCTGAGTTCAGGATTTCTCAAGAAAAATAGTCTAATTCTTATTTGTTGACAGAGGTGAATGGGAAATCTGTGCTCAGTGTGTTTGGAACAAGTGGCGTTGCTCGAGGAATATAATCTTAAACACCACTACGAGACACGGAGAAAAATACGATAACTTGAAGAGAGAACTGAGTTTTCTGATCCGGCCCTTTTGGGATCAAAGTAGGTTGCATACGGCCCCCGGACCAAAATGAGTTTGACACCCCTGGTCTATAACTTACCTCACACTGAACAACTATTTTTTTTTTAAAGTTCCTACTATAAAATAAGAAACTGGCTGCAGAACGTTTAACTTCAAAGCCTCAAATGAAACGAAACAACTCGTCCTCACTTCATCTTACTCCTGTTTTCCATAATATATTTTTGTTTTATGCACTTTCTGATGTACACAGAGTTGTTTTTCCTTCAATACCTTACAAATATAGGTGTGGGGTTGATAAATTCAGAGAGATGTATGTATATCTTAGGATCCTGTAGAGAATTTACCAATGGAACAAGGGTTTACTTGTCAACCCGAACCCTTGACAAGTAAATTCTCTACCAATGGAACAAGTGTTTTTCCTTAATTTAAGCAACATTTGATTTTGTTTCTCATTTTAAGTCCAAAAAGTTGTTTTTTTCTTATTGTAAGTGTAGCCAGATGTATTTTCATATTTTAAGGAGAAAAAGTCCTGTTCCACTGGCAGATCATTTTACTTGTCAAGTGAAATTTACTCAAATCATAGTAAAACTATCTTAATTCAAGTCGTCTTAACTTGATTGGATTTAGTTATTTGCAGTGTGGCCTCTAGTTATGGTTTAATACCGCTCTTTTACTCCAATCTGTACTGTTTAGTCCCTGTTTAGACCTGGGTTAGACCCGGATTAGATCTGGTTTCGTTCCATATTTTTTTATTTATAAGGGAATCCTCTTGAAATGTAACACCTCATTTGCGAGGGGGTCCTAAATACATGAACAAAAACAGCATTTATAGAAAAGAAAGAAGAAAACAAAAACAAACACAATGCACCAACAACATTCACACTATATAGTACAGCACATGTGTCAAACATGCGGCCCGGGGGCCAGATCCGGCCCTCCAAGACCTTTAATCTGGCCCTCGGCTGATTTTTCTATTAAAATACTTAAAGTTTTCTGATTTTTCTGTTAATTTTCTGCACCGTTTAGCATAGCAGCGTCTCCGGCGTTTCTGTACGTTGCGACTCCCACCAGAGCAGCACAAATGAAGACTTTCCTCTTTCCAAACGCTCTTAAAGGACGATCGTTTTGACTGTCGACCGTGACCCTCATCAGCAAAATGTCAAAAAATGAGAAAAGCAGATGCTGAGTTCAGGATTTCCCAAGAAAAATAGTCTAATTCTTATTTGTTGACAGAGGTGAATGGGAAATCTGTGCTCAGTGTGTTTGGAACAACCGAGGAAAATAATCTTAAACACCACTACGAGACACGGAGAAAAATACAATAACATGAAGAGAGAACTGAGTTTTCTGATCCGGCCCTTTTGGGATCAAAGTAGGTTGCATACGGCCCCCGGACCAAAATGAGTTTGACACCCCTGCAGTACAGGATCCTAAGATATACATACATCTCTCCGAATTGATCAAGGTATTGAAGGAAAAACAACTCTGTGTACATCAGAAAGTACATAAAACAAAAATATATTATTATATAAAGGTGCCAGAGTTCCCCTTTAAGTAATATTATAATGTTACCTCCTCAAAAACATATCTGGAGTTGTGTTTTGTTTCATTCATCTTTGAGTCACCCTGGTATATTAGTCTGTCTACATCTCTAAAGCTCAAAATGCTCTGTTCCACCTTGTGAGAGCGTCATGGAGCGACAGTTTTCAAGTTAACATCTACCTTTTACCATTTGTTTAGCAGAGATAGGCAATTCCAAGTCTGAAATGATCCAAATGATTCTAATGTAGTGAAGGTGTACTGAGTTTAAAGACACAGTGGAGCATTTCTTTCCTTGTATTACCACATGACATCACAACGTGTTTTCATCAGAACGTTAGAACAGATCAGAAAACAGCATCTTATGAGCCCTTTAAATCCCACCCCTTTTCCATAGATCAAACTACAAACAATATATTCTTGCCTCCTTTTTAATAATTATTTCAGATTCACCGTAATTTGCATAATTTACATTAGCATAACATAGTTTCCATAAAGTAATTTTCACTATCTCACCCAACCCAATTTGGCTGATACATATTCAGCGTTATAGCAGTTGGTTCTGTATACTTTGTTATCACTCCCGGGAATTGAATTAGCTCCAGCCTCTGTATATTAATCCCTTCTACCACCACATGGAGCCAATCCCTTTGCTTATCTTTCCACAAAGCATTAGAGTTGTTTTGCTCAAAATAATAATAAAATAAAATAAAATAATTTTAAAAATCGCCTTCTTGTTGTACTGTTTGTTTATTCGTTTCAGAAGAGATTGGATCCAGAAAAAAAGAAGAAGTTTCATCTGCAACTAATAAAAGCTGCAAAAGTTTTGATAATGCAATAATACATCAGTGGCGGCTGGTTCGTAATGGGCGATGGGTGAGATCCGCCCTCCCTATCTATCATGCAAATTTGTATTATTATTATTTATTTGTTTATTTCATTCATGAAGTATAAACAGATATTGTGGCCATACCGGCTCGTCAAAGCCTGAACCCATCAGATCTCAGAAGCTAAGCAGGGCCGGGCCTGGTTAGCACTTGGATGGGAGACCACAAGGAATTCCAGGTGCCACAGGGGGGCGCCAGTTGCAAAAAACTGTCGTTGTGTCCTTAGGCAAGGCACATCACCCACATTGCCTAGTATGAAAGTGGTGTGTGCGTGAGTGTTGGTGGTGGTTGGAGGGGCCGATGGCGCAGATTGGCAGCCTCACTTCCGTCAGTCTGCCCCAGGGCAGCTGTAGCTACAATAGTAGCTTACCACCACCGGGTATGGAGTGAATGAATAATGCTCTGTAAAGCGTGAGTGTCCAGAAAAGCGCTATATAAAACTGATGCATTATTATTCATTATTATTATTATTATTAACAGTGTCACAATGTCAAATATATAAGAATTTAATGAAAAGGAGCAGAATGAAGAATAATCTTATGTTATCTGCCCCTTTTCCCTTTTGCAGACACTTCAGCACCGATAATCACTGTGAAACATTTCAAATCATTACATTTCATTTCAGTCATAATTATTAATCAGTTGCAAACAGAAATCTTCACTTTTATGCACAATAGCCTAATTTTCTTTTTCATACATTACATTACTCTGGATTTTATGTGTTTTTAAATGCACTCATTGTACTTGATTCTTTGATTTCTTTTTCAAGACTCTTCCATAACTGAACTCCTTTCACAGCGATGCTTCGCTCCCTAACTTTGGTTCTGAATCTGGCTCTTTTCTATAAAATAAATAATGGCTGTAGGTAGGGTTGGGCAGTGTCCAAATTTTGATACCGTTAAACCGTCTCAGCATTTTACTGAGGTATATGGTATTACTGTGACTAATTAAGAATTCTTTTATAGCATTCAGAAACACAATAGCAGCATTATATTTGAATATTTGAATATGAGGCACAAGTTTTGATCAAACCAAACTTTGCAGCGTGTTCGATCGCATGAGTGAATGAGCTGTTTTTATCAGCGCTTATACTGTATGCAAATGAGCCATGTGGTTTTAAGTTTTGTTTCTGTAAAACATAAACACGTGTGTAAAGCTGCATTAAACACATTATTACTCAAAGTCTATAATGAGCGGAGCACCGGAAATGTAGAGCGGTCGAGAGGACCAATCACAGCCCTTATTGTCTGCGTCGTTTCCCCTCGCGATCCACATCCTTTTCACGCGTAGTTAGAAAGTTTGGGAGGTGCACGGCGGTCGGACGCTGTGCGTAGGGGGCTCGCATCGATGCAAACACGTTTTGATGCAGAAGCATAAATTGGGCTTTACCGTCTCCTCCATGAAAGTCTGACTTCGCCCTCAAGCAGGAACTTTCTCCTCTTCAGTGCGTCCCCTCTTGACTCTAGGCATTCAATAATCTCCATCACAAACTTTTCGCCTCAACATCACACATGAAGCGTCAGTCAGGTTTTTTTTTTCTTCTTCCTCACTGCGTGTGGATGGAAATCTCCGAGCGGAACCACGTTTGAAGAGGACAGAGAGTGAAGGGGAGAAAGTCCGACCTGTGGTTTTAGGTCATTATGCAAATTTTTTTTAATGATGCTAATGAAACTAATACCATCACTACTTTTTGATACCGTGGGATTCTGTATTACCGTATTACCACCTTACCCTAGCTGTAGGTGAGGAGTTTTATATGTTGACCCCCAAATTTCCACACAGTACATTAGATATGGCGCAGTTAAAGGTAGTTCAGCCAGATGAGTCTTTAAACATCAGATGAATTGACTATAATTCTCAAGAAAATATTTGTTTCTCAACTTTCTGTGTTTCAAAGTATGCAACTGAGCTGCTTATAACGATCTGGAAACACCCATCGGCTTCATTCAAAGTCTATGAGAGAAATCTGACCAATCAGACCCCATAGTGAATGTGTTATTACGGCGCAGCAGGAGCTCGCCCTGTAAACACCTGCAGAGCGTCCTACTAAACCCTCGTGCCGACACTCCATAGAGCGCAGGGACAGCCGTACATTACACCTGACAGCCTCACGTTACACCTGACACCTACACCTGACAGCCTCATATTACACCTGACACCGGGTGAAAGGAAAATGTGCACAGGAAGAGGTTTGATTGAGGACAAGAAGAGACTTAATGAAATTCTACTGTAAGAGGCAGGAGCTAGCGGAGTTCAGTACTGCTGTTGTGGCATCGCAGACAATCATATCTGGCTCACTGCTTATTAAACATGCCAAGACAGCTGGCTGTCTTTAAAATGAGCTGGCTCATAAACTGATGACAGAGGAAATAAGGATTACACAAACACGGCTGCATTTGGACAACAGCATGAAGCTGCAGGGACTCATTCAGTTCATTCATTCAAGACAACACCCCCAAAACTCCCGAAATCAATCTAGTAAATCAGCAAATACATAAGATACCAAGCTATTTATTGGCAAATACAGCTGTGCTATACGCTGTTGTAAACTTAAAGTATCATTTTGTACAAAACAGAGGATGAATTCATATTATGTTCAAAAATGTGAAGCTTAAGTGTTAATCCCAAAGTAAAAAAAATAATAAAAGGGAAAAACGTCCTCCTCTTATCTCTGATCCAATTCTGTTCATCTAAAAGGGACTCATATAGTCTTTATGAGTCAAAATTCTAGTATATCCAAAAGTATGTCCCAAACATAGTAATAATAACCTGCTCCATGTTCTGTAAATAAATCATATCACCATATAGTTTACTGTAGAATTTGTTCCTTTCAGTCTTGCCTCAGGGAGCGTTTCTTTTTACAATAATATCTTACTAATATTAGTAGTTGCCTGCAAAATGTCTTTTTTTAAAACACATTTTTTAGTTAAACTTTTTTTTTAGCCCCCTCCTTGTGTTTACGTCACCAGTCGCCACTGATGAAAATGACTGGTCCTAATACTGATCCCTGTGGGCCAACTATTCTATCGAAAGTAACATATTATAATTGTTCTAAGGTCGTTTTTACATTTCAGTTTTTTTTTTTTCTTGCACAGAATAATAAATCACTATTAATGAAAGACGGGAGTATTGTGCACTTCTTTGGGGTATTAATTTCTAACACATGACATTTTTAGATCGCTATCTTACCTTGTATTTTTTTGAAAATCCTCTATTCGCAGAAAACATGTTTTAATGTTTCATAAATTCATAAATGTTTCATAAATTTGAGTTTAGTTCTTGATGCTCTGATCACCCCCTCCCTTTGCTCTCCATGCTGTCATCTCCCCTTCAGAGCGCTATCACATTACAATTAGGCATTCTGATTGCCAGAACTATAGGCGAATTTCATGACACATCACACATATATGATGAGCACATGCGCGCAACTCGGACCCAAAACAAACTGTTTTTTATCGCGGTTTGTACTTTCAGGAAGGTGAAATTCGTGCTGCTTGGATTGTACCAAAATGCCATCGTGTTGTGCCGTTGATTGTATGAACAGGCAGGTAAAAGGAAACGGGTTGATTTTTTTATCAGATTCCTAAAGGAAAAGGCTCATTTAAACAGCACCGCCGCCGTCTGTGGATACAAGCCACAGACGAGAAGACTGGTCCGAGGACTTGACTAACAAGGCTTGTGTTTGCAGTGATCACTTTATATCAGGTATTTATATACTATATGGCTGTCAGAACAGATCATTTGGTCTTATGTGCATCCACCCAGGCTTGGAACAGTTCCATCTTGTGTCCTTGTGTGGCCTTTGACTTGGTAAAACTCCGGCTTTGAAGATACAAAATTCACTTTCATTTGTTATTTTGTGCACCCTCAAAGGTTGGACATGACCACATTCCACGAAATTGTACACTTCTAAAGACTTATACGCTCTTAAATTCTCCTTCGTCCACGCGCTTGGCGAATTTATGAGATACATATAAATGTGGGGCCATTCAGTTGCCGGTATTTTTGATATGTCCGCTTCCCACTCATAATCAGGTAGCGTGTAAGGGTCGGGTAACTGCGTACCTGTACTTAAGGTTAACTTCCTTAAAGAGCCGTCACGATCTGTTGGCTGAAGGGACTTTAAATACGATGACTGATCGCACCATTGTCACGAGTGTAAATCCGTGAATGTTTTGGGGCCAATGTGTGCGCTCATACCGGAAGCGCGCATAATGTTTACAAACTTTGAAACCGGTCTATAGAACAATTCAAAATAAATCCACACAGACTAAAGTTACTCATTTTAAAGAGCAACTGCTTGCCAGCAGTACAGGTTCAAAGAAGTTCTGGAGTACATTAAAGTCTATGGAAAACAAGAATACATCCCCTCACTTATCTTGTGATCAAAACTGATGGTGTAGTCATCACTGACAAATCAAATCACAGATTATTTTAACAAGCATTTTATACAGGCTGGTTATTCCTGTTCCCACAAGGATATCGGATCATCCTTTTCTCAACCACTACTGACCTCACCACCAGTTTATCTCCACACAACGCCTCAAGGCCTATTCATACTTCATAAGACATAAGAACTTTGTTCTTGCTTTTGACTCTGTGGATCAAAATATTCTGCTGCACAGGTTTAGAGAGACAGGCTTTTCAGACAGCAGCATGGTTTGGTTTAAAAGCTATTGCTCCAGGCACATAGAGTCAGTGAGAGTGGAAGGCCTCCTCTCAGACCCCATCTGCACTAGTACGTATTCAAGTCGTTTTTGTTGCAGATGCATCCACACTAATCTGATGGAAAACAGCTCCCATGTACTCCCACGGATCTGATCCAGCACTGTGTGGAAAAAGTGAAAACGTTGATATACTGTAGTGACATAGGAGCTCTAGTTGCGCTCTTTACTGAACCACGTCACTGTGACTTGTGTCTTCCTCATTCGCTGGGTTTGTGACATCAGGCATGCAACACTATTTTGGAAAACAGTTTAAACAAACCCGAGACAAACGTAAAACAGCGTTGGTCAACGAAAAGACTGTTTTCTCGCTTGACATCTTCCTCTGCTCGAAACCGGCTTCTGCAACTTCCGTAAAACTATAGCAACTTCAGACCCGGTGCTTTACTTCCTTGTTTTTACCGCCCGCATGGCGGTGTAAATGTAGTCCCAGAACTTCTACCTCTCCTTAAAGGTTTGCCCAGGGATCTATTCTTGGCCTTACACTGTCTAATATCTATATTAACAATATCACGCCAGCCACTGGACAAAGTCTTATACATTTATACACAGATGACAGTATCCTTTGTGCATACAATTCTTGTCTTAGCACTGGATTATCCCTCTTCCAAGACAGTTTCACATTGCTCCAGCATGCCTTTTCTGACCTCCATTTAACACTGAACACAGTGTTACAGAAGTTACTAGGAACCTCCCACAGACCAAGAGTTTACATAAGATTATGGCCTTGGATGGTTCAGAGATTCAAGTTGTTGATCATTACAAGTACCTCAGTGTGTGGCTTGAGTCTTCATTTAATTTTGAAAGGCACATGTGCTTACTAAAGCCAAACTAAGAATAGGCTTCCTATATCAGCATAAAAACAGTTTCACACACCCCACAAAAGAGCTTTTGATTAAAACTACACTCATCTCAATCATCGACTATGGAGACTCAGTTTACAGATATGCATCAAAAACACTGTTCCAGCTCAGTGTGATTTATCCTGCAGCCATCTGCTTTGTCACAGATGCACCGTTCACCACCATCACTGTACTTTACTCCCTGATGAAGAGGCCTCTCTACACACCCGCAGACAAACACTGGTTATTGCTCATTTTCAAATGTTTAATTGGTAAATCTCTGGTCGTTCTAAATCCCACACAGCTTTAGGCCTCATTTCAGTTCTGCAGCAGTGACTGGAACCATCTTCAACACACTTTAACGCTTCGTTAAAAGTTTAAAAACTTAGTTTAAAAACTCCATCCAGAGTGTTCTACAGGGTCATTGCACATGTTTTTAACACTTTTATATCTTTAATCTGCAAATGTTTCACTGTCTCATGTTTATTCACTGTTTCATGTTACGACTGATGTGTGAGTGTGTTCTGTTTGTGTTGTTTTATTCTGCCTCTTGGCCAGGTCGTCATTGCAAATAAGAAGGTGTTCTTAATCGACTTACCTGGTAAAATATTGAGTAAATAAAATAAAATAAATAACCAATTGGTGTGCATTCTGCTAATGAAACTACTGCACAGTTTGTGAAGTTGATGTGATGAGGGAACAACGTTATAACATGAAAAAAAACACTCCCTCTTTCATAATGGCTCTCATAATTCCAGCGCAGCACTTTGCAGATGAATCTAAACTGTATGAATGAGCGTACCCTGTCAGCACATCCAGAAAGGTGTAGTCAGCATGTCCCCACACCCCTCCTCCCTCCTGTACCAGAGCACCCCAAGGTCTTATCTGAGCACCTACAAGGTCGGTGTCATCTGATATATACAGGATACAGACGGGAGAACCTCCAGGGAACAAGCACAGGCTATTCCTGAATTCGCTCGCAAGGTAGATAACCTCAGAATCCTGTGTAAATACGACTTTATTATGGAGAGGATGAACGTGCAGATGAAGTGACGTTTGAAGGTGAGTTTGAGGATTCTTATCTGATGTATAGAAGGAATAAGAAGGAGAAAAGAGAAGGGAGGGATGAAGGGAGCTAAGAAAGTTAAGGAAGTGTGTGAGGTGTGATCATAAACTTAAAGTGAGACTAAACTAAACTATTCAAACACCATGCATACAATTAAGTAGTGAAAGAAGTCGATTTAGTGTTTAGTTCCACTTTGAAATAACTGCTGCAAATGTGTTCTAAATCGCAAATTTTGACAAATATGCTAAAAAAAAAGCATACAAAACTATGTTCTAATACTTTCTAATAGTTTTGCCTCAGGTGTACTGTGGAGTGGGTAAGACTGTTTTAATGGCAGGACAACTATTCATTCATTCATTTATTACTATCCTTGGGACACACATCAATAACTCACTCAAATTTAAGCAGCCCTCAGAGGAAATTTACAAAAAGGCCAATAAAAGACTCTTTTTTTTCTCAAGCAACTCAAAAAATTCTACGTAAGACATAATTCAGTTTGATTTGTCCATAACTGAAAGTATTCTTATCTCATCAGTAATCGTCTGGTACGGAAATTTGGACAATCACTCATGCTCAAAACTCCAACGCTTCATTAACAAATCATCCAAAATCACTGGTCTCACACTCCCATCTGCAGACACTCTATCAAAGACGCATTTCACAGCAATTAAAATCACCTCAGACCACACACACCCTGCACATCACGCTACAGGATCTCACCACGAAGATTTAAAAACAGTTTTTTTCCCAATAGCCATACGGACTCTAAATCAATCAGTGTCTTGATGTAACCTCTGTATTAATCCTTACTCTTGGTTGTATTGAATGTTTAGTGTTTGCTGAAAATGTAATTGTCACAGAAGAGATGAACATTAAGTGCTCTACCAGAAACAAATTCCACCAAGTTTGTTGTGTGGCCTTTAATAATAAATGAATGAATAAATGAAACAGTAAGCGTGGCTACAGTGTAAGACCGTGTCAGTGCAAATGCTTTTACACTAGTGAGGCACGTACAGCAGGAACACAACGGGACATAAAGGCAGACGTAGATACAGCAGTATAACATGTAAATGCAGCAATGCAGAGTCCAGTTCACAGTTATGGCAGGTGTTGTGGCAGGTGTTATGGCAGGTGTGGAGAGTGATAGGCTGGGACTAGAGGCTGTTTCCCATTCTCCTGGTTTTGGTCGGAAGTGACCTGTACTCTGTCCAGAAGGCAGCAGGTGGATGGACCAGGCGATGTGCTGAGTTCTTCCCCTCTGGAGCCTGCCTCTCTGCTTTAGTGCAGCTGGAGAACCACACAAGCGGAGCATGGGCCAGCACAATATGGCGCAGGTGTAAAAGTTTGTCCTGAGCCTCCGGAGGAGTTTGACTCTTCAGCTTCTTCAGGTAGATGAGCCACTCTGAGCTTTCTCTACAGCAGAGGAGCTGTTACGGCTCTAGAACAGATCCTCCGACTGTGTTATGCCCAGGTTTAATGGAGGACTGTGTTATTGTTATAGGTTTAATGGAGGACTCCCGCTACACTCTCGCTCCATTCATGTTCAGTGGTGCATGACTTGACACTTAACAAAAGTACTTTACTAAAGTACATTTACTTGAGTAACTTGATACATTTTCGGGTTTACATATCTTAAAGGGACAGTTTGTAATTTTGGACATAGGGCCTCATTCTGCTTCATGAGGCACTGATGAGGAGATCACCTGAACCAAATCTGATTTAAGGAGGAAAAGGAGAAAAAAACCACTGCTGTGTTCATCATTATTATTATTCCACCAAATATTGATTTCTGAGCTCTTCCTAAGTTCAAGCATTAGTATTGTGTTGTTTTAAAATGAAAATGATCTTGTTTTCTTCACATTATATTATTTGATTATAAAGTTACAAGGGTGAAAACAAGAAGGAGAGGTTTCTGTATTTCTGTTTATGGAGTAAGATTGTGGAATAAGTTAAATGTGGAGCTCAAGGAATGTCCAAATGTAAAACAGTTTAAAAAAATGTTTAAAGATATCACTTTGTCACATTATACTAATGAAGAAGCTTCTTTTTGATATACTTATTGTTATTGTTGTTGTGAAAGGAACTATCCACTGTTTACTGTGGTTGATCAGAACATTATAATTTAAATATGTATGATGACTTAGGTGTGTAAAGTTGCTTGGTTAAGTCCTAATGAAAGACTAACGATATATATACATATATATATATATATATATATATATATATATATATATATATATATATATCTATATATATATATATATATATATATATATATATATAAACACGTTTCTCACCTTCCACAGTGGTTGGTCTCTCACCCTCATCAGCTCGGGTCCTCTACCAGAGGCCTGGGAGCTTGAGAGTTCTGCGCAGTATCTTTCCCAGTACTGCACTTTTGCACTTTTCTGGACTGAGATGTCTGTTGTCCTTCCTGGGATCTGTTGCAACCACTCATCCAGTTTGGGGGTCACGGCCCCAAGTGCTCTGATCACCACAGGCACCACCGATGCTTTCACCTTCCAGGCCTCTCCAGCTCTTCTTTGAGCCCCTGGTATTTCTCTAGTCTCTCGTGTTCCTTTTTTCTGACATTGCCATCGCAATGCCATATATATATATATATATATATATATATATATATATATATATATATATAATTTGAGGTCTGAAAACATTTAATTTTTTTATTTTTATTTTGACCATTTGTCATTTTCTGCAAATAAATGCTCTAAATGGCAAGATTTTTTGGGGAATTTGGGAGAAATATTGTCAGTAGTTTATAGAACGAAACAAAAATGTTCATTTTACTCAAACACAAACCTATAAGTAGTAAAGTCAAAGAAACTGATCATTTTGCAGTGGTCTCTTATTTTTTTCCAGTGAGTTGTACTTCCTGATAGAAAGTTCGGCAGTGGCGGACTGATGTATGAGAAAATATTGCCTCAACATGCGATGATTCATGAGATGCAAAGTTAGTTTTATTTCAAACATTATTCTAACAACACAGACATTCACTTGGACAGTCTGGAGTTAGAATAGTTTTGCCTCCTTTAACTCCTTGGGCTATAATTTATTTTACAGTTTAAACCCTTTTAAATTGTTTTTTCACTGAAAACGTCCTTACTGTGAGCACATATGCAGTCTGGTCTTAGCTTTTGGAATCTCACTAATAATATAAATGTACTGGCAGCAGCCGGACTCACTGCTGCGTCTTGAGTGGGAAGAGTCTTACAGGGACAGAGTAACAGCGTGAGCACAATTATGGAACCGGCTACCCTGTGGTTAATGTATGATTGTTCCACCATTTCGCTGCCACCTCCGATTGTTTATCAATAAAATATACAATTGTTAGAATCTTTTAATATGGAAGCAATTTGTGCCCTTTCCCAGCACCCCTTTCAGGAGGTTTCTGTATACACGTGTGAATACATCTGCGAAATGTCACGCTGAATGTTGATGACGGCTGAAAGCAGAGCAGCAATCAGTTCAAAATAACCGGTAATAGGTAAGATCTGTGTGCAGGGTCTTGTCATGTAGAGCACCTGCATTCTAACGGTGGAACTGTGTTCTGAAATGCACAGGATTATTGATTTTACAGGTCCTATATTACACAAAATATAATCCTGTAAATGTAAAGCTTTAAGACATGTTATAATGTTGTCACCTCCTCAAAAACATATCTGGATTTGTGTTTTTTGTGTTTGAATTATCCTACGTTATTTGTCTGTCATCTCCAGAGCTCAAAATGCTCTGGTCCACCTTGTGATGTCACAAAGCAGTAGTTTTCAAGTTAACAGCGAAACATGATCCTGAATTTTTCATTTCACTATTTTGTTCCTAAATCAAGATATGAACATAAATAACAGACCAATCAGACGCCTTCATTCCCCGAGGTCCCTCCCCCTAGCATTAGCAACAAGTTTGATTGACAGCTAGTGCGTTTTGTTGCCGTAAGTTCCCTTCCTGCTTTCCTGCCCCGATTGACTATTTTTGAAATAAAATGACAAAATATCTCAAACAATTACAACAGCTAACATTACTAGAATCTTAATTAGCATAATTTAACTATAAAGTAAAGTAAATTTCATTAAATTGCTAACTGTTGTTCGCACGTAACAGAACACAGAACATAAATCATTGACTTAAACTTTCTATTTAAAGTGATAAAAGCTAAAAGTTTCCTCATTATTCTCAAGAATCACCATAATCCAGCGGTCCGTGCAGAATGGTGTATCACATCGCCGCTCTGCCATGAGGAGGGTGGCACACTTAACGACCTCAATCATGATTGGTTCTTGTGGTTGCTATGATACTCACGGTCGGATTTCCAAATTCGCTTCTGTAACCGTGGCATCAGGAGCCTCATTTGAGCGACGCTGACGCTGTGGAGACGTCACACTCACTTGTTTTTACCTTTAGTTCAGTAGAGATGGGCAATTCCAGGACTAAAATGATCCAAATGCTCCTAGTGAAAGTGTATGAAGAACGCCACCTAATAAATATGCAGGATTTGTGTGTTAAA
The DNA here is from genome assembly GCA_034769755.1 of Odontamblyopus lacepedii. Classification (NCBI taxonomy): domain Eukaryota; kingdom Metazoa; phylum Chordata; class Actinopteri; order Gobiiformes; family Gobiidae; genus Odontamblyopus; species Odontamblyopus lacepedii. The sequence goes on from CM068360.1 coordinate 7,465,540, forward strand.
CGTGCATGAATGAAACAAAGCAAAACAATGGTTTTGATGAGGAAACATTACAACAGAAATCAGAAAACGGCATAATATGGGCCCCTTAAGTTATGTAGACGGTTACACATTTAATTAGGTTATTATTTATATGTTGTATTAAATATTGGAGCACTGCATAAGTCAAATATGTGAACCATTTAATAAAGAGATGGAAATATTATATTAGTATATTGGTGTTTATCTCAATATCAGTATGTATTGTATTTTGCTGTATCGGAAACGTTCACCAAGCTGATTTTCTTTGTAAGGGTTTAACGCTGTTATTAGTCCGTCTACATCTGCAAAGCTCAAAATGCTCTTTTCCACCTTGGATTGTCATGAAGTCCACTCATATATACGGACTATGGGTTGAACGGAGTATTTTCAGTTTGAGAAAAGAGCTCAGCCTAAATCTGCAGGTTTGTGTGTTAAAAATGTGTGAATGAAACAAAACACAACTCCAGGTCTGTTTGTGAGGAAACAATATAACACAGATCAGAAAATAGCGTCATAAGGATCCTTTAAAAAATAATGTCCCCGTGTTCTTTTTTTTTTAACCATAATTTTGATTTAAAATATGATGATACAGTATGTTTGATCTCTGGGCCTATTCATGTGAAACAAAATCCTGTACTGGCAGTTCAGTATCTTTTTATCGAGGTAAAATCATCTTTTCACCGATGAAAAGTTCAAAAGTGGTAGCTGTATTCAATCACACAGTTGTGGTTGTCAGCAACAGAAAATTAGCTATCAGCTGTTTTTCCTAACCCGTTTAACCTTTCTAGCCCACTGTGTAACTTCACCTACAGAATCTAATGTATTCTGATGTTCGCTGGAGTGATGGATGAGCTGACGCACTGTTTGGGGACTTGGGGTGAGTGGAAAAGGGCGGTCCGGGTATGCTTCACGTCATGCCGGGGGTGTCTACATGTATATTTATGGTTGAATGTTCAGCAGTTACTATGGTGACACAATGCACACATAGCAAACAAGAATGTCAAAATGTCTATGTAATCAGACAGTTGTCCAGGCAGCATACATTTTAAAAGACAAAGAAAAATTTGATTCAAAATTCAGAATTGCTCAAAAGTGTTAAAATCTGAAAACTCAAGAAAAAATACAAAATGAACAGCAAATTTTCAGGAGCATGTCATCAATACGAGCATTAGGGTGGTCTAAAAAAAATGTTTTAGATTCTCTTAGATTAGATTTTTTTTTTTTAGAATCCTGCATTTGTTTCCATATCTGACCAAAATATCTGGTTTCCAAATTTTATTTATTTAAGGATCCCCATTAGTCTCTACAATCACATAGACTACTCTTCCTGGGGTTCACTCTCATCTCCAAATTTCACAAAAACACAGTGACCGCACATCAACAACAAATCACAACAGTCATTACAGAACAGCAACTTCCATCATGAGGCGAATAAGCCACGCAGGACACAACAGGAACAAACCCAGAGATCAGTTCATCACAGTTCAGTTGGCATTGATTTCTCTAGATGTCTTTTAAAAGCAAGAGGTTTGTCTATCAATGTTATTTCTTGAGGCATCTTATTCCAGTGAGAAATGGCTCTGTATATAAAAGGTTTTTTCAGTGCATTAGTTCTTGGTTTAGGAAAAGTAAAGGCTCATCTTGTGTTAGAGCAGTGTCTGTTACAGGTGGGCTGTAGCAATTCATATTTAGAGGCTGCTCAAGACACGCAAGGCACAAAATTTTCTTCTACTATAACACAGCAAAGTAAATAAATAAGGTGTTTTCAAATAATTTGTCATTTTATTCTTCAAACACAAAATGAAACTTGCATAAATTCCATAAAAGTTGCTTAGAAAGTCCATAAAGTCCATAAAAACGTAACCAATTTACCGGATTATAAATTGCTCAGGAGTATAAGTCGGCCAGCCAAAAATGCACAATTAAGAAGAAAAAAAAACATATATAAGTCGCACTGGAGTATAAGTCACATTTTGAAGGGGAAATTTATTTGCTCAAATCAGAGACCATGAACACACTTTTCATCTTGAAAGGCAAGTTATAGAAATAAGAACAGAACAGAGAAGAACAGGCTGAACATGTGTCTGGTGTGTTCACGTCACATATGAACAGTTATTCACAAAACTAGAGCAGAAACAGCAGAACAAGTTTACCAAACTCTCCATCTCACTCCGAATCACTAAATCCACTGAATTCTTCATCCTCACCAGTGGCGGCTGGTGGTATAATTCAATAAGTCAAAATTATAAATATGTATTATAAATATATGTATTATGTATAAGCTATATAAAATGATAACAAATGCCAGAAACAGTCATTTTAGTCACGTTTGGCTGAACTTTAGAGCACAACACACAGCCAAGCGCCAAGTTTACGCAGCAGCACAACCTGATGCACCTGCTCACACCCAACAACACAACACAACACACCGCTCACAATCAGCCTGATAACCAGTCCCCGTAATGTCATGAAAATTCATCAGCCGCCACAGATCCTCAGTGTCACTTCTGAGCAACTCCACTAACTCCAGATAACTCCAGCTTTTAGAGATGAGCTTTGTTTGCTTTCTTCATTGCCGTTTGAGTTTCCTCCACTGTTCTCCAGTCAAACACAAGTTTCTCGCTCACTCCAAACTTGTAATCTGCAAAATATGATTAACAGTTATATATGAAACTATCTATTTAAATAAATAAGTTGCACCTGAGTATAAGTCGCAGGACCGAAACCATAAAAAATTGTGACTTCTAGTCAAAAAAATATGGTACTTGAAAATGCAAAATTAGTCACTTTCCATTTCATGCAGCTTGAGCAACCTCTGAAACATCTCCTTTTTCTTCCAAATTTCTTTCATCTTTTGGATGTTAAAACCTAATGCCAGATTCTAATCGAGATGATCTGAAACGTCATTTTTTAACAAGCTTTGATGGACCACCCCAATGAGTTTTCATGGTTCTGTTTAGGAGTTTAATTTTCAACAAAAAGGTGAGAGTGACTAACTGAAAAAAAAAAAAAAAAATGCTAATAATATCTATTTGGGACTGTAATGTGACTTGTTTAACTTCACTTGTTGTGGTTCCATCTAAGTCAGTTATTTCTGGTCCAAATGTGTTCAAACAAAGCTTAGACTGAACTCTAACTCAAGTAACAGAGCTTCAGACAAAGCAGTGCCTCTAGTTAGCATCAGCCCCACAAGGAACGTTAATCACATCATCTGACACTGCAAGAAAAATCTACCTAACAGCTGTTTTTCCTAATCTGTTATCGCCTTGTCTGGAATGTTCCACAGTATGGCATTAAACCTTTCTCCGTTCATGGAGACCAAACCAGACCAAGTTAGAGGTCAGATGGAGGCATTTCTAGGTATTTTTGAGCTGTAATTGGATAAATGTGGATGGAGATGTCACTGCTCTGCCTGGAATGTTCCGCAGTCTGACGTTAAACAGCTCCATTGGGCCCTCCGCCAGAAGAGTTACACAATGCACATTTAACCTCTTTATCCCACTGTAATTTCACCTACAGAGTGCGGTGTGTTCCTGGCTGGGGTCCAGACTGTACGCCGGGGTGATGGATGATTTGACAGAGTGTTTGGGGAATCGGGGTGACCGGACAAGGGCAGTTCGGCTATTTGTATTCTGAGTTGTTGATGTTTCGGCGTGGTGGGATACAGGATTACGGATCTGTTTTGGATGCCGCTGTGAAGCTGCTGGAGGTCAATGAAAGTGGAGATTGCCAGAGTGGAAGACGTACTAATGAGAAATGTGATGGGGTCATTTGAATGGTTCTGGTGCAAGGGGGGAGTTCCTCACATTACTGGAATTGGGTTGTTTTTATGAATAATTTGTCATTTTTTAGGTAGTTTTGAAATATGTAATTTTACTTTTACAAATACATTTTGACCCAAGTATTTTACTTCATTATACTGGAACCCACCCTCAATACTGAGTAAAATCAGATAGAGGGAAAAAAAGCGGACAAAAAGCCAATGCTGCCGGAAATGAAAGGAAATTACATGTCTTGCACACGTGGCATTTTCACTCTATAACAGGGGTGTCAAACTCATTTTGGTCCGGGGGCCATATGCAACCTACTTTGATCCCAAAAGGGCCGGATCAGAAAACTCAGTTCTCTCTTCAAGTTATTGTATTTTTCTCCGTGTCTCGTAGTGGTGTTTAAGATTATATTCCTCGAGCAACGCCACTTGTTCCAAACACACTGAGCACAGATTTCCCATTCACCTCTGTCAACAAATAAGAATTAGACTATTTTTCTTGGGAAATCCTGAACTCAGCATCTGCTTTTTAAATTTTTTGACATTTTGCTGATGAGGGTCACGGTCAACAGTCAAAACGATCATCCTTTAAGAGCGTTTGGAAAGAGGAAAGTCTTCATTTGTGCTGCTCTGGTGGGAGGTGCAACGTACAGAAACCCCGGAGACGCTGCTATGCTAAACGGTGCAGAAAATTTACAGAAAAATCTGAAAATTTTAAGTATTTTAATAGAAAAATCAGCCGAGGGCCAGATTAAAGGTCTTGGAGGGCCGGATCTGGCCCCCGGGCCGCATGTTTGACACATGTGCTCTAGAACATCCACTCGTTGTGCAGAACCTTCAGTCTGTCCTGGATCAACTTGGATGATGCTGGTGCTGACCCAGCGATATAAGTACTTTCTTTTTATTGTAGTGTTGTGAGTTGGACCATATCATTTAGAATGTGTTAAATTGCTAATTTGTTAAATTTGTGATGCAGTTAAAGTTCTAAGTTCTAAGCTCAGTGTTAGTCAGTGTTTGTAGCTCAGAGTCTTTAAAATGTCCAAAGTTTGCACTGAACAAAGTTTGCATGAATCACCTAAAAGTTGATTAAAACAACTTGTGCTGGATTAGATTTAAGACTCCTCCTTTTTTACATCAAATCATTGAAAGTTTACTCAAATTACATTTTAAAGTTGGCACAGTGGAGTTTACATGTTCTCCCACCTGTGTGAATTTGGCCCCATCAAACACAAACCGTTTGTGCTGTTTTGTGCTGCAAAAAGTTTAGTTTGTGCTGCTTTAGTTTTGGCGAAATTAACAATTCTTTTATAGGTCAAATTGGGGTCAGCCCCACAGGAAGCTTCAAAATGCAGTAAAACAGTCCAAAATGGAGTCAATCGTTTGTGCTTTGTTTGTGCTGTTTTGTGCTGCAAAAAGTTTCGTTTGTGCTATTATGGTTCTTAAGATATTTGAAGTTTTATATTCGGCCGATGACGTCATCCAGCCTCTCAAAATGTGAAATAGACTCAAAACAGGAAGAAAATGATAGAAAACGTTTGTATTTCGTTTGTGCTGTTTTGTGCTGTGACAATTTTCATTTGTGCGAATTTATTTCTAAAATTATCATTATTATTTCTATGGTAATTATAAGACGTCATTTCCACTCAGCTGACAGCGGCAAACTCCACAAAACTAGTGAAGCTAAATGATCTCAGGCTGTGGAAAAGTCTGTATTATTGTATCAAATATGAATCAAAAGCAATTTACTAAAGACTGATACAGACTTTTCCACAGCCTGAGATCGTTTCTCTTCACTAGTCAGTAAGTGTTTATTTATATAGCGCTTTTCACAGACAGATGTCACAAAGACACTTTACACAGCATTATTTACAGAGCATTCTTCATTCACTCCGTACCCGGTGGTGGTAAACTACTGTTGTAGCCACAGCTGCCCTGGGGCAGACTGACGGAGGTGCGGCTGCCAAGCCAACCGGCGCCAACGGTCCCTCCAACCACCACCATCACTCACCCACACAACTTTCACACCTACAGTGCATGTTTCGCAGAGTCGCTGCCGTCAGATGAGTGGAAATGATGTCCTATAATTACCGCAGAAATAATAATTAATTAAAGCCGCTCTCGGCGATGATGGCCCTCGCCCCGGCGCGCACACCCCTCCCACTCGACTCCCGAGGACTCGCGACCGCCCCGACACGCCACTCTCTCCTCCCGACAGCTCGTCAACCAGAAAAATTGCACCTTTAATATTTGAAAATGTGAATGATCTACAGTGAAATTATAGAAACTAGGCCACAGGTCACATGACTTTTATAATAAAGAGCACTGTCAGACTAAGACAGTGCATGAAAACAGACTCTCCACCAGAAAAGTTACATAGAGCGCCTTTAAACATATTTTTGAGGGGAGTCTTTGTGCCCCTGCTGGCCAACCGTGGAAAATACCCCATGTCCGTAATATATATTTTTTTGTTTATATAGTCACACATAGAATGTAATCCCCAAATTTGGTCCAAATCTGATAATGTGGATGTTTCCTCTCTTACTAGGTGGCGCTATAGTGTTTTCATATGTTTTATATTGTATTATAATCAGGACATGATCAGACATCAGTGATTCAAATTTCAGACAAAGTCTGTGTAATAAATTTTTAACTATTATTCGGGATGTCCTTGAGCCCCTGGTGGCCAACAGAGAAAAATGCACCATGTCCATAATATATTTTTTGCTTGTAATCATGCATAGAATTTAATTCCCAAATTTGGTCCATGTCCGATAATGTTGAAGTTCCGCATATACACTAGGTGGCGCTATAGAGTTCACTTTTATCATATTTCATATTTCATCACATTCAGGCCGGGATCACACAATAGTGATGTGAGTTTGAGCTCTGTAGGCCAAAGCCTGTGGCCGTGAGAGGGCATCAAAGAAACAGGAAATGAAGGTGTTATTCGCCGGCGTGCTACGGGCAAACCGTGAAAAAAAAATGCGTGTGTGGACCCACATCTGTATACATGACACATCAAATCTGAGCTCATTTTGACCCAAAACCAGGGACTAGATGAGTTTTGCAAACACGCAGTCAAAACGGCGGCAAAACGGCAGCCCTCAAAATCGCGATCGTTTGCAAGGAAAAATAATAATAATAGAGCGTAAGAAACCGACAAAGAACAATATCCCTCACCATTAACTTACTGGCGAGGGCCAATAATTTTAGAAATGAACTTGAAAATGAAAAATGAAAATTGTCACAGCACGAATGAAGCACAAACGATTGACACCATTTTGTTCCGTTAGAGCACATGTGTCAAACATGCGGCCCGGGGGCCAGATCCGGCCCTCCAAGACCTTTAATCTGGCCCTCGGCTGATTTTTCTATTAAAATACTTAAAATTTTCAGATTTTTCTGTTCATTTTCTGCACCGTTTAGCATAGCAGCGTCTCCGACGTTTCTGTACGTGGCGACTCCCACCAGAGCAGCACAAATGAAGACTTTCCTCTTTCCAAACGCTCTTAAAGGACGATCGTTTTGACTGTCGACCGTGACCCTCATCAGCAAAATGTCAAAAAATGAGAAAAGCAGATGCTGAGTTCAGGATTTCCCAAGAAAAATAGTCTAATTCTTATTTGTTGACAGAGGTGAATGGGAAATCTGTGCTCAGTGTGTTTGGAACAAGTGGCGTTGCTCGAGGAAAATAATCTTAAACACCACTACGAGACACGGAGAAAAATACAATAACTTGAAGAGAGAACTGAGTTTTCTGATCCGGCCCTTTTGGGATCAAAGTAGGTTGCATACGGCCCCCGGACCAAAATGAGTTTGACACCCCTGCGTTAGAGCATTTTTAAGCTTCCTGGGGGCTGACCCCAATTTGACCTATAAAAGAATCATGAATTTCTCCAAAACTAAAGAAGCACTAACGGAACTTTTTGCAGCACAAACGAAGCACAAACAATTGACATAGTTTTTGTGTAGGTTTGTGTTTGATGGGAGCCAACTTCACGGAGGTTGTTCTCCCCGTGTCTGGATGGGTTTCCTCCAGGCTCTCCGGTTTCCCCCATAAACCCAAATACAGGCTACATACTATGAAAGTGCTGTGTGCATGAGTGATGGTGGAGGTCGGATTGGTTGGTGCCAGTTGCATTGGCAGCCGCGCCTCTGTCAGTCTGCCACAGGGCAGCTGTGGCTACAACAGTAGATTACACCAGCAGGTCTGGAGTGAATGAAGAATGCTCTGTAAAGTGTCTGTGAAAAGCACTATAGAAATAACTCACCTGCTTACTAAATGAAGTACTTTTTTACTTTTTCTCGAGTAGGAATTAAGCGAAATATGATACTTTTACTTAATTACAATTTATCAGTACTTTTTCCACCTCTGGTCTGGTGGTTTTGGTCAGAAATGCTTATTGAAGCGTTTGTTTCCCAACCACTGTCCGGGGGAAACCTGCTTTCACTGCAAATTTCTCTGATCTGGCCAAGATTTTAAAACTCATATCAGGTTTTTATCTTGTTTTCAGATATATTCTCTACTTACTAGTTCTGAATTGGTTGCATAATCTTGTCACATATATTTCTTCCATGACTCAGCTACTCACAAAATCTTAAATAGAGGCAATACATTTTTCAAAGAAGCTCCAATCCATTTACCCCAGTTTTCCCCTGCAACACTTCACTTGTTTTTATATTCAGTGATACAGATTTACCTGAAACTCAAATATGTTTATCTCAAATTTAGCATCCATAAACTTATGTCCGGCCCATGAACACTTGGAGACTGCTTCATTCTAGTCTAGAGGTTGTTTATTTTAAGAGAACTTGTCCAGTAAAATGATCTTGCTGCATGAACAGATCATTTCACTACTTTTAAATCATTTTCTGTTAGATTTAAGTGTTTATATCTTACATTTTGGCCAAAGTTTTTTGCAGTGTCCTAGTGCATGTTGGGCAGTTTGGACGTAGTCGGGCAGTTTCTTGGGCATGCTGGGCAGTTTGGACGTAGTTGGGCAGTTTCTTGGGCATGTTGGGCAGTTTGGACGTAGTTGGGCAGTTTCTTGGGCATGTTGGGCAGTTTGGACGTAGTTGGGCAGTTTCTTGGGCATGTTGGGCAGTTTGGACGTAGTTGGGCAGTTTCTTGGGCATGTTGGGCAGTTTGGACGTAGTTGGGCAGTTTCTTGGGCATGTTGGGCAGTTTGGACGTAGTTGGGCAGTTTGGACGTAGTTGGGGAGTTTCTTGGGCATGTTGGGCAGTTTGGAGCAGTAACTTTTACATTTGTTTCCGTAGACACCGTTAGTACCAAGGCTGAAATTCTAAAATTAATTCTAGTTGACAGAACTGAACTTTTTCTTTTGCTACGGATCCTAACCGGATGACTGGAGGATTACACTGACATGCAGCAAAAAGCTTTTCTTTTCTTCCACTGAAGGACACTTTATTTGGTTTGAGCCACTCTGAATATTTGATGAGTCACAGTTAAATTAATCAATAAGAACATCAATATTTCTGTTCTTCTAAAAAAATCTTTGTAACATTGGCAAAGAGCAATAGAAAAGTTGAAGCAGAGACTAAAGCAAAACCATTTACATCGATATAGTGCAAGAAAACAACACCTGAACACTCTGCTCACTTGTTCTTTAGATAACTACTAATGCGGCACTTTTTATGCATTGGTTTTTTGGGCCATGCGAGCCACTGAAACCTAAAGCTTTTAAAGTTTCACAGAGTAACCTGTCAGTCAGGTCGAGTTCAGCGATTCATCACGGCAAATGCTTTTGACAAGAATACTTCCTGTGTGGTCTAACTTTGGATAGAGTGTCCCTGAACGACTCCGGCGAAGAATGAAGAGTGAGTGAGCAGTCGGTGGGATGAGAGGACGGCATCTGAAGGCACAACTGTTGTACTTTTATAACCGTGATTTCGATGTTATTTTTGTCTCTTTTAGATAGAACTGTTGGTCATTTCATTGGGGCTTCCAAGTTTGTAGGAATAAAATAAATACAATTAAACAAGAAAAATAGTAATCGACATTTCTAGAACTTTTACATGTTTGCACTTAAACAATAGATTCCTGTGATATTAAAGATAAGCATCAATGGTGAGACATAAAATAATAAAGTGGAGCTAAAGTAGACTTCCACTCAAGAGCAGCTAAAACACTTCACACAGGACACCTCACCCACCTCGTCTTTATGAATGTGGTGTCTGAGGGGCCAGTGGTTATAGTTTTACCACTGGCTGGCTGCACTGGCTTCCTGTGGCTCACAGACTTTAAAGCGGCTCTGCTTGTGTAAAGTCTCTCCATGGGCGAGCACTAAAGTCCATCTGTGTTGTGTCATGTTAGTGCCACATGGACCATCTGCACTCTGAGGAGCTCAGGGACCGGCCTCCTGCTGTAGTCCTGGTTTAGTCCTGGTTTAGTCCTGGTTTAGTCCTGGTTTAGTCCTGGTTTAGTCCCGGCCTCCTGCTGGTGTCCAGAGTCAGGACTAAACTCGGGGACTCAGAGTTTCAGATTCATGCAGCTAAAACCTGGAACAGTCTGAACATGTGAGACAGACTCTACTGTGACTCTGTTTAAATCCAGACTCAAAACAGTTCTGTTTAGCTGCAGATGACTGAAAGGTTTTCATTTTTCATTCTGCACTCTACTTTTCTCTCTAATGTCCCATCTCTATTTTACATTTTTATACGCCCGTTCTAATACGGGACGTATTATGGTATGGCGCTGTCCGTCCGTCCGTCTGTCTGTCCGTCCGTCCGTCTGTCCGTCCGTCCATCCGTCTGTGGACACTTCAAAGCTTTGAAGTCTTTGAAGCTTTGTCTTCATGAAAGATCTGAACTCTCTTCTCAAATGTTCTGCTGCTGAAAGCGAGAACAACCCACATTCTCTGCTTCTTTGAGCTTTGACACATTAAAGCTTTGTAGTGTCTTTAAGTTCTGTTGCTGCAATCTGATTGGTGGAATTCCGATTCTAGAATTCTATATACAATAATTCAAAGTACGGGCGTATTTTGCCCCGCTGGCGGAGCTCTTATTTATAATGATATGTTTTTTATAATGATATGTTATTTATGTTTTGATTTGTTTGTATTGTGATTTTAATGTATTTCTTATTCTGTAAAGCACTTTGAATTACTTTGTCTACAAATTGTGCTGTGTAGATAAACTTGCCTTGCCATCACCGAGTTGGAGGGAATGAATAATGCACACTGTAAAGCAACTTATCACCATGATGCTAAAAGAACACATATGGTACATTCTTGTAGCTTTAATTCTCTCTTAAACTTATTTTGGTCTGGCGCCACCTAGTGCCTTCGCTCAATTTCATTTCTCTCCAGCGACTAGTCAGGAATCAGAATACACTCAGCAGTTTATAAGAACCCCCGAAGTTGTAGATGGAGCACAGGCCAATCAGTGAAGTGGTGTGTTTCAGAACCAACCCGAGTTGCGATAGTGGACTGCTATGTCACATGCTCACTGACAGACATGTTCACTCTCTGCTTTGTTTGCTGTTGTGCTTCGATTACTTGGACTCCACTGAGCGTTCCGGCGCATTACAGACGTCACCACCAAACAGCAACGATTGGTTGAATAAAAAAGTACCCGCCTACCGTTGAGTTAACAAATCCTAATGCTGCGAGGTCAGACGGTTTTCACGAATCTGGCTAGTTTTGGTCACATTAGAATAAGTTTTTCACTTCCTGCATTTTCTAACTTTAAATAATGTCTACATTTAGAAATACACTTTGTGAACTTCACCTTTGTTTGCAATGAGGCATTTAGGCACCGGGGCGCCCTCTACTGTCGGCAATGGAAATTAACAGTTAAAAAGTAAAAAAAATAATAAAGTCCCTTGAAGATCCCCTGTGAAAGATATGCTAATAGAGCCATGTCTTCGATCTGAACACAATTTGACAGTACATGGTTGTTTATGGACTTAAAAACTGTGTAGAAGAAATCTGGAGTTTTGTCTATGACACAACTAAAGTGGTAAAATGTGAAGGTGAGCATTTCTGAGGTGCAGAGAAGACAAGTTTGGATCAGTGAAACAAGTGCAAATGAAAAAAATAAAAAAATAAAACACAACTCCAGGTATGTTTTTTTTATTTTTATTTTTTATAATAATCATGACGGTTATAAAGGAGCTGTTTAGAATGGAGCCAGACAAAAAAAAAAAAAAACAGGATATACTCACACACATGATCTATTATCTATATTCCCTCTGATGGAACAGAAATAGTCGGCATCATAAAGTGCACTAAAGCTTCCCCTTAAAACCTTCATAAGCCAAGGACGCAGTATTTCTCATGTATCGCCTCCATAGCTCTTAGAGATTACCTGCATTCTCTTCACGACCGCTGTACTTTTACGAAGACTAAAAGTTCCACTCTTTAAAGTCCCTTCTCAGTATGGATTTGCCCAAAGAGTGAGCGGATTTAAAGTCAAATTGAACTGAATTCATTGGCTTATCACAGCAGGCGGTCAGACGGTGAATGGATTCTGAGCCTTTTTTGGAAAGGTACAGCGTTTAGCCTTATTGAAAAACCATTGAAAAGCTAACACCCCTTGCTCTGTAACTACTACTGGGAGCCTCATAACTTTTTTTTTTTTGTTAGAATGTTTATTTTAACCATAGACCACCAGTATATGTAAATGGACACAGCTAAAGAAGTGCACAGTTCAATTGTCAAATACTCTCTCTTTAACTGCTGCAGTTTTGGTCTTAACCCCCATAGTACATTTCTCTTTGCCTGGATTTTTTTCCTTAATTTTGCTTTTTAAACTTCCCCTTTCACCCTATAATGAAGTGTTATACATCCCTTTTTTCAGTACAGCCTGTTATTTCACAATCTGCTGCTGTAGTTGTGTCATGTGGCTGTTGTAAAAGCTACAGGACCAGAAATAGAGATATAAAAAAATACAGAAAATAAAATTCACACTCTTTTATAAAAAACACACAGCAAACATGTATAAACAACTTTTTGGACATAAAAAATGCTTAATTTAGGGTCTTAGCTACAAAAATGCAAAATATCAAGTCTGTAAGTAAATTAAAAATATCCTGATTGCCCTAAAAACAATAAAAGTGCAATCACTCCATTACTTTCCTGGTGCCAGTCATGGAAACAGCTCCTGTAAAGTCCAGGGCCAGAGCATAGAACAGAGCCAAATCACTTGTAATGCATTTCTCTGGTGTTTATTACATTGGTATTTGTTCATTTTGAGTGAAATAAACCTTTCAAATAAAAATAGAAAGGGATGTGCAATTACACACACCAAGATACGTAATTTTCCATGTAAGAATTAACTCCACTTAGAGCGACTTTTTCACTCGTTAAAATCAAACACAGTCAGAGGAGTCGACCATCTTGAATCACTTCACTCTTTGGCAAAGTTTTGTCTGATCAAAATGGACGGAGCGCATGAGTTTGGCAGAAAACAAAGTTCCTGTTGGACACTCGTTTTGCGCACGTCATCACACAGAGTGAGTGTGACGTATTATAAAGCCGCAGAAATGAACGAAAACCGTTATGTCTGCGCTTTCAGAGGGGGAAAAAAAGAAGTAAGTTTCTGTCTTTTACGGTTAGAAAGTTCTGTGCGGTTATAGAAAACATACACGGAATCGTACACAATGTCGTAGATCTTCGAGGGTTAAAATGTTCGTACTCTACATGATCCTGGTGTTTTTATTTCACCTAATACGGAAATGACCAAATAACCACCTGATATAACCTGAAGTTGTGCTTTGTTTAGGGTGACCAGACATCCCCATTTACAAGGGACAGTCCCAGTTTTGAGCCCTGTGTCCCTTGTCCCAGCAGATTTATCCAAAATCACTGATTTGTCCCAGTTTTATACAAGAAATGTCCCAGGTGTCCCTATTTTTGACCAATCTGATCCTTGCCAACAGTAAAGAGAGGCATAAATTGGCATTTGTTTAGGCAAAATACAGAAAGGTTGCTTAAAAATGACTGTGACATACTGTAAAATACCAGATAAGAGCCGGGTCCCCTTTAAACACCGGGCGCAGGTGTAGATTTGTAAAATTTGATAAATAAACGCTGGTTTCAAATAAAAGGCGAGTCTAATGTTCGTACTGAAGACAGAAGTCATGCTGCAACAACAGGAGCAGGACTGATGCTCTTGTCGTCTCTACACAAACCAAACTTAAAACCATATGGCTCATTTGCATAAACTATAAGCACTGAAATAAACAGTTCTCACTCTGCTGCTCCGCACTCGCTGCATCTGTCATTTGTTTTAACTCGCTAAAGAAATGTCTGCATGTTGTGGGAGGGTTTGAATGATGTTCTGTGATTCAGGAGTCGCTTTCTGCTCCGTAGATATTTTGTTGGAACATTTCAAATGAACTCGCCTACGTCTGTATAGAAAGTCGCCTAAATTATCGCCATACTGGTTAAAAGAATTTGAGTATCAGATTTTCCCAGTTTTGTGAGGAAGGAATTAATCGCCTGTCCCAAACTGCCACCTGGTCTCAAATAAAAGCCTGGTCTGTTAAGTGATTGAAACAAATAAACGCTCCGACTCTTATTTGGTATTTTATGGTATACTGACTTACATTAGTGCCAAGTGCAGAACAATTCTCCTTAATAACGCACTCATTTCACTATTTTATTATTACCAACCAACCCAAACCATGGATGTCCCAGTTTTTTTATTTTGAAAATCAGGTCACCCTGGTTTTATTTCATTCACACATGCTTAACACACAAACCCTGCAGATTTTGGCTGAATTGTTTCACTTCATGTGGTAATACGAAGTGCTCTACTGTGTTTTTAAACTCCACACACCTTCACTAGAATCATTTGGATGATTTCAGCTCCGGAATTGCCCATCTCTACCAGAAAACATAAATAACTTAAATAACATAAATGACTAATAGCATAATTGCCTAAGTAATTTTTTTGGCCAAATTGTGCTATCTGCCTCTACAATATCAGTAATATAAAAAATACCAATATGTTTGCTAAAAATTGTGTTTTTTCTTGTTTTCCGAAAATGTTCAAATATAACTTGACAAATATGACAAATATGGCAACTATGCTATTAGGCTAACGATATCAAAAACTTAAAACTCAAATTAAGAAAATTACCAATTGGAATAACAAAATAGTCCTTGTTGACAACCAAAAATGTGAATATTTTTTGTGAGCACTAGGGTGGTTCACAATATGACGGTACAAGTAAAAATTTTCAACATTTTGCCTGATCGCATTTTGCCTTGTTTCTATTGACATTGTGAACATCTGTACCAGAAATTGAGCCAATAGGACGCCAGTAAAGGGTGGAACACTTTTTCACAATTTTTAATGTTCTACATAAGAATGAGTAACTTTGGCTGAAACAGAAACTTAACCAATACAAAGATGAACAATGCAAAGATGAACAATACAAAGATGAACAATGCAAAGATGAACAATACAAAGATGAACAATGCAAAGATGAACAATACAAAGATGAACAATGCAAAGATGAACAATGCAAAGATAAGTTTGCTCATTAATAATCTCTCCCACTCTTCCTGTACTTATGCTCCTCATATTAGAACATTAGAACAGTTCAAACACTATAATCATGTATGGTGACTTTGTTCTCTTTGATACTTTAACTCTGTGTTGTTGCACAATGCAGAGCAAAAATTGCTTTTGGTCTTCATTTCGCACAGATGGACACAGACATTCACAGGGACAGTCTGGAGTTCTAATAGTTTTCCTCGGGTCTGTGGAGTGGGTAAAACTGTTTTTAGTGGCAGGACGACTATGGCCATTGACATGCACTAGCCTAGCACCAGCAACCTCTGCAAATACAAGGACTGGATGGAAGATTTTAAAAAGTGTCTCCACACGTCTCCAACACTGGCTCACCAGGAGATGAGGCCCTATGTCCAAAATTTTGAACTGTCCCTTTAACAATTTCAAAATTGTGATAAAGTGTGCCACCCCTAAATGTGCAGCAATTGATTCCATTTTTGGTACAGATGCTCAGAATATCAAAAAGCGAACAAGGCAAAAAGCGATCGGGCAAAATTTGTTGAAAGTTAATTTTACTATTGAGCACCTTTGGAACAAGTCTCTTTTGTTATTGAGTTCCAAATAATTTCTCGCTGTTCCCAGAGACTTGCTTTGGATGAGACTTTGGTGTCATTTTTGGAAAAGATTAAACTTGTAGACAGCAACAGGAGTTCTATTTTAGCATTAAAGATTTGGTTTTGATAAAAACATCTTGCATATACTGGAGGATTAACCATTATAGAAACATAAAAACACATTTTGGTAACAGAAATATTGTTAAATTACATATGGCAGCAGCAAACACCTTATACTGTGTGGTGATCTAATACCTTTGTTAAGCACTGTAAAATCTTTAAGTTCTAAAATGTAAAATACTGATGCAGAGACTCCACAACATGTTCACAAAACCTGTCCCAGTAAAAACAGTCCATAAGAGTGTGTCCCTAAACTACTAACATATTCCTGGTACATCGCGTTCTCTTGTTTGTATTGATTTCCGCAGCTTTCTACATCAGTGTCAGTAATGGGGTCCCTTTAGTAAACTCACACACTGTGGGAGGTGCATGCGAAATACCCAGGCCCGCTCAGGTAAAGGGACATGGCTTTGTTACTATGGAAACCCCCTGGTAAATCAGTCCAAATGAGTGAGTGAGTCTGAGAAGCATGGGTGTTTGATATTTCCTCCAAAAAGTAAAATAAAAAAAAAAAATTAAAAAGATATTTGAGGGGAATTGAGTTCAAACGACAGCTTTTATTCCAACCATAAACTTTCTTTGTAAATACTGTGTAGAATATCATGTTAGAATGTGGTTAAACCCTACATTATTTTAAGAGCAAGAAATTATGAAATCAAAACGGATCTTAATGTGAGTTTTTTATGTGAATTTTAAAGAACACATACTTCACAGTTTGACTTTATTGAATTTTCCCAAGATTGTTATGTCACAGGCAAAGGGTTTAACATCTTTTAATGGTGAACTCTGGCACGTTTGAAGCTAAAGTCCATCACTAGAGGTGGTCGAATACTGTTAGAAGACAAAAAACGGCACAGATCAGTGTTGCCTCGGCGGAGATCTCGCTGTGGCAGTGAGTCTGTCAAGGCAACAAACTAGTGTAGTGATGGGGCAAGTTCTTAAATTCTAATTCTAAACTCTAATAATAAACACATAAAACACCAATTTGCTTCACACTGAAGAAGCTTAACACCACTTTAACCAATCTTACAACAGCCACGAGTCTAACAAACAAAACGCTCTGCCTGGTTCACTCATTAGTGTCTGGAAACGTTAGAAAACAACATTATAAGCAGCCTTACACTTCCCTCTGTTGATTTCCCATTGCACATGTGAAAGCCCAAAAGACTCGATTGTCGACTCCAGCAGCGGTGAGAGGCTCGAGCCTCCAGAAGCAACAAGTGAAGATCGACTACTGACTGTGAAGAAGAGAAACTGAAAGCTGTTCAAAGAAAATGTTTCGGGAATGTATTTTTAGTGTTTTTCAAAAAATATAATTCACTTGTGAATAAATGGGATTAGAAACGACATCGGCGATCGAGTCTTTTGGGCTTTCACATGTGCAGTGGGAAATCAACAGAGGGAAGTGTAAGGCTGCTTATAAAGTTGTTTTATAACCTTTTCAGACACTAATGAGTGAGCCAGGCAGAGCGTTTTGTTTGACTCGTGGCTGTTGTAAGATGGGTTAAAGCAGAACTAAGTAACTTCAGTGGTAGTGCTCCCCCTACAGGTCTCTTGTGAGAATGAACTGTCATAAATACTCTCCTCAGCCCCTCCCCTCCCTCTCAGCTGCGCTCACATTTGTTTACACAAAGTCGGTCGCTAGATCTGTGTTGCTCGTGGACTCTTCTCTTTCCTTGAACTCTCGCCATCTTCTTCAAACGCCTTCCCCAGATTTACTCATGTGTGAGCTCAGGCTCTGTCCGATTCACGCTTTCTTTTTCTTGCGCCCTCATACCTCACACGTAAACACCAGATATTTAATAATAATAATAATGATAATAATAATGCATTTTATTTATTTGGCACCTTTCTGGACACCCAAGGTTGCCTTACAACAACAGCTATAGCACTTTTTCACAGACGCATGTTCTCAAAGACACTTTACAGAGCATTATTAAAAAAGCATTCTTCATTCACTCCATACCCGATGGCAGTACACTCACACATACTCCACTTTCACACCTACAGTGAACTGTGTACAGCGTCAGTATAGGGTGTGTTGCTAGCTCTGTTAGCTGTGTGTAGCTGAAGTGTCGTAGAGCAGTTTGGCTCATGAGAACAGAACAGACCCTGAGAACTGGATCCGGGTCAGTAGGAGCCAAGTTGCATGTGTGTTTTTTCCGCCCAGAGGCAGGTGGAGGCACCAGTGAACCCTTCAAACACCCCGAAATGTCATATGTGACCATTAGAGCGGCTTTCAGAGACATTTAATTAGGTCAAAAAATTACATAGTTCAGCTTTAAAGTGGTGTTAAGCATCTTCAGTGTGAAGTAAATTGGCATTTTATGTGGAAGTTAAGAACTTGCCCCCATCACTACACTAGTTTGTTGCCTTGACAGACTCACTGCCACAGCGAGATCTCCACCGAGGAAACACTGATCTGTGCCGTTTTTTGGCTTCTGACAGAATTCGACCACCTCTAGAAATGGACTTTAGCTTCAAACGTGCCGGAGTTCCCCTTTAAGTACCAAAATAATCTCATCACTTCATTACAATTCAATACAATTAACTATTTTTCCCCCATGGTAGTTTCCTCTATGGCTTTTAGTTGTAACTCTACACTGACTGTTTGTTACTGTCATGGTTTTACTGTATTATTAAAATCTGTATGAAACCTTTTCCCTAGTTTTGAAACAGTTTGACATTTAAGTATAGAGTTTGGGAAGTTTCTGGCAATGGTGAAAATTTTTTATAGAGATATCAAAAACCTTTCAATCAAAAACCTTCATTGTCTCTTGACAGGGAAATTCGGTGTGCAGTGGCAGTATGTGTATATATATTATATATATTATATTATTATTATATATTAACCAAAATAGTGGTATAAATTTAAACTGCTGAGTCACTGAGAAATACACATAAATACACAACTACTGTATGCTTTAAAGAAGACATAATGTGCTTGTGTCTATTATATAGTTAGAATCTATGACACCCGTGGATCATTATGTTATCGCAATATTCATCTAAAACAAAGTCCCTGTCTTCTAAATGAGAAAACTGTGGTGCCCAACGGGAGCTGACGTCGGCATAAACATCAGAACCACAAAGCGCCGCAAGCTATGGGCGCCTCCTATGTATAGCTGCATATCACACTATAGCGAGCAGTGGATTTTCTTTCATTTGGGCGACAGTAGCTCAGTTCGTGTTTGATCCAAACTGAAGGTTGGTGGTTCGAATCCCGCTTTTGACATAAACATCACTGGTTGAGCGGTCAGATCCACTGACCCACAGGTCGCTGGTGTGATTCCAGCTCCCAGATGAACGCTGTCATTGTGTCCTTGGGCAAGACACTTAACCCACCTTGTCCACAGTGTCTGCGTTCACTGCTGTGTGAATGGGTGAATGCTTCTGTGTTGTAAAGTCCGTTGAGTGCCTTGAAGATGGAAAAGCGCTGTATAAAAATGTCACCATTTACCATTTGTACCAAAATGACAACACATACACATATCACAGATTAAGAAAATAAAATTATATAGTAGTAGTAATTGTTGAGTAGTAATATGGTGTTTTGACAATAAGCGATTGAAGAGCACACATCACTCCAAATGCAACTTCAGAGGGTCAATGAGAAGGGAAAGCATTAGGGGTAAGAGTTTTAGAAATGGCAAAATTAAGTCATTTTCATCATGTGCTTTTGATAAATTAAAAATGTATTATTTAGATTAGATTTGATTAGTTTTATTGTCATTGCTTAAAATACAGCAAAACTGGGACAGAGAAAAACTGCAGCAGTAAAAATGAATAAACAGACACATTCATACCAATAAAACCTTTAAATGATTAGACAAAACTGGGCCTGCTCCTCTCTGTCGCTCCAGCTCCTAAACTGCCGCCTTCTTCTTTCTCACTTTAGACTGAATTATTATGGAAGAAGAAGGTCTCAATACCTCTTTGTGGATCTTTTTCAAATAATGCTTCAGTGTGAAAAACGCTGCATGCTCTACGCTGTCCGCAGGTGAATTAGACACTCGTATATCTGATCATATTATTTTAGGATCTTTTTCAAACAACTTTAGCACTGATTATGCGTCATTGTTGCAGCGTCGGCAATGATGCGGTCGCTGAAGAGGGAGCTGAGCCGAAAGGCAAAACTCTCGATTTACCTCAGTCTACGTTCCTACCCTCACCTATGGTAATGACCGAAAGGACGAGATCGCCGATACAAGGAAGTCTGGGAGTCCATGCTTAGCCTGCTGCCCCTGTGATGCAGCCCCGGATAAGCGGGAGAAATATTGGATGAATATTGGTCCTATCACTACGAAATAAAAACTGAGACAGAGTTTAAAGTGTTCTACAAGTCTTTTAGTTCCAGCTGCTCAACGATACGCAACTTTCCTGAGCTTGAGCGAGGCGCGTAACCCTTTTATGCGAAGAAGACGGAGGAAGACGACTTCTTTTATGCAAAGAAGACGGAGGATCAAATCTCGCAAGATAGTTTTTCCCGAGTGTGCACAGTCTCGTGACAATTTGATCTCGTGAAAATAAAAGTCTACTTTAATGGTTTAGGATGGAAAAACTTTAAATCGTTTGGATAAAGCAGTGTGCACGTAAAGCTGAGGGGGCCTGTGACCTTATCTGCTTTAAATATTGCTCTCTGAGATGAATAATACATCACTTTAAAATCCCAGAGTCAGATTCAGTCGAGGTGTCAGGGCGACCAAAAGGGATCAAGCTCCTGGCGCTCTGATCCTGCCCCTCAAAAATCCATTCAACATCCCGACGACAGATACTCGGACTTCATTTCAAGTTTACGATGGGAAAAGTTTCAGAAGAAGTCATTCAGAACCGAGTGTTATGCGCAGTTTTTATTCAAGGAGAAAATGAATTGCTGTTAAAGGGTATGTGTCATTCTCAGTCAGCTTTTATGGGCTTTTAAAACTGTTTTTTACGCTCATCTTTTGCTCGCTCAGAGTATTACGATTGACTCATGCATTTCGGAGGAACCTGTATTTTGTTTTCAGGCAGTATCTACTTTCACCTCCACCAATAACCGCCCACGAGTCTGTACTCACTCGCAAATGGTGGTGGAAAAATTGTGAAAAATGTTGTGACGAAAATGTTCAAAAGTCAAAACAATGAAATGAAAATCTGCTGCACGTTAAACTGTTTCTTTGGTTTAGCATCAACGTATGGTTAAGTTTGGGCACCTTTTTTCCCTTGTATTTTTATTGTCTATTTTTGGAGCACTTTTCCCAGTTTTGCTATTCCAAGTTATTTCTATTTTTGAATTGTAGTGAGACGGGACTGGTGACGGTCAAGAAATTAAATAGAATAAAATAAAATAAAGTTAAATTAAGCAGCAGCGCCTAAACTAAACGAAAAAGGTTCATTCTTGATAACACGGAGGCAAGGTTCCATGTTTAAATCAGTTGTTACATTTATTTTACACATAATTTAGTTGAGAGGACGTGTGCATAAATAGTTCTGTGCATTTCATTTGCGCAGCTCAGTCTGAAAAATCAAGTTGGGGAGTTAGTCAACATTGGAATTCACAGTCGTGTCCATCTGAATGGAGCAGGGTGGGTAACACAATCCAGTCAATCACACATGTACAAAAAGCAAAGGCGGCGGCTCCAGCTCCCACACTGCAGCTCTCAGGAGTCACATCTAGAAATAAAAATGAAGTTACTTCTAATTCTACATCTAAACTGGCATCGATGGCCTGTAGCTCCAACATACCACTTTCACCTCACAGGAACGCACTCTGCAGGACTATCCTATTCGCAACTATCCTGGACAAGCGATCAAATATACGGAGCACAACATGCGGCGCAACTGTATTAATTGTGATCAAAGACCAAACTAAATGAGTGAAGTCAGTAAAGAGCGAGAAAAATATCTGGACCCAGAAAGTCAGGGCGAGTGACACAAAGGAAGCGCTATTTATTGATTGACAGCTATCGCGATTGGCCAATGGGAACAGGACCCGCCTGCAGGTCACACTGCCACAGAATGTTTAAAAAAGTTTCTTTTTTGTTTGCTCCTTAAAGGGACAGTTCAGAATTTTGGACATAGGGCCTCATTTCCTCGTGAGCCAGAATGTTGGAGACGTGTGGAGACACTTTTTCAAATCTTCCATCCAGTCCTTGTATTTGGAGAGGTTGCTGGTGTGCGGCCAAATGAGTGGTGTTCAGATGGAGGATCAGGCCTCTGTGTGGAGACATGGTGCTCCAAAAGACTAAGGCCAAACTGAGGCAGACTAACCTTGTACTGCACTCACAGTTTGTGCAAATGTCCTATGGGAGGTGAAATGTCACCCCATTACAAAAGACAAACTGCTACGCTAAAACTTTTGTCCCTTCTGCCATAAAGCTTTTAAACGGAAAGTAATTCTGCTTGTGTCCCCTGATGCACTAAGGGTCGAAAGTATGGTCTGTTTTGTACACTGCAAAAAACAAAATCTAGTCAAGCTAAAATGACTTGGATTAAGACATTTTTTACCATGATTTGAGTAAATTTCACTTGACAAGTAAATTATCTGCCAGCGCAGTAAGATTTTTGTACTTAAAATTTGAAAATACATCTTGCTACACTTAAAATAAGGAAAACAACAACTTTTTGCACTTAAAATAAGAAAGAAAATCAAATGTTGCTTGTATTAAGAAAAAAACACTTATTCCACTGGCAGATAATTTTACTTGTCAAGTCGAATCTACTCGAATCTACTCGAATCTACTAATAATGTAAAATGTTCTTAATTTAGGTCATTTTGACTGACCTAGATATTGTTTTTTTCCAGTGTATGTATTTGTTTTTATAATTATATTGCTTGTGGACTGTGCACGACCAGAGATGTGCAAACTGAATTGCTCTTTGGAATGAATAAAGTTGTTGATTGATTGGTGCTAGGCTAGTGCATGTCAGTGGCTATAGTTGTCCTGGCACTAAAAACAGTCTTACCCACTCCACAGAGCACCTGAGGCAAAACTATTAGAACTCCAGACTGTCTACGTGACATCTGTGTCCAGAGAATCATTTCAGAAGTAAAACCACCGTTACATTTGAAGGATTTCTGTCTGAGCAGCACCAGTGAGTTGTACTTCCTGATAGAAAGCTCAGCAGCGGCGGACTGATATATGAGAAAATAGTCCCTCTACATGCGACGACTCATGTGATGCAAGATTAGTTTTATTTCAGACATTATTCTATGGACATAGACATTCACATGGACAGTCTGGAGTTATAATATAATGTCTCCACACGTCTTCAACACTCTGGCTCACGGGGAAATGAGGCCCTATGTCCAAAATTCCGAACTGTCGCTTTAAATTCCGCCTAGGAGCATTTAAATAGCGTGAGTCCGGTGTGTCTCATGCCTCTCCCAGAGCTTTTTTTTTGTTTGTTTGTTAGCCTAGCCTTATTTTTGTTTGCCCTGGTGAGTCCTGTTTTTGCTTGTTATTTTATATAGGAACAGCACACCGTCTTTATCCTTTGTTACTTTGTTTTTTTAGGCACAGGTTAACCTCTTGAGACCCCGCGGCTTCATAAGAGGACATTACATTTTTGCCTCTTAACGCCACGATTTTTCATTTTTTTAAACTTTCATCCGTTCGCCACATTGAGGGTCTGTGCGTCGTGCGCTGATATCAGAATATTACACCAATTTCAGTGAAAAAAAAAGGCAGGAAATCAACAAAAAACCTCTACAGCAGCTCCCGAGAGAAAACACAGCACAGTAAAGTTTCTATCCAAATTTTATGAATGAAACCAATGTATTTTAGTACAATAATGTCTCTATCTTCATACGGTATTAAAATTTGACAGATTTTAGTGATCACAGCCTACGAGAGCATCAGGAAATGTCATGTCGTCGTTTGAGGACATTGTGTTGTTAGGTAAATTTGGGAATATTTAAAGAGTTTAAAGTTGTAAATCGCTGGACGGTTCTGCTGCCTCCATTTTGTACCTTTTTGCACTTTTTGCACCTCCACTGTTTTTGTAACGATTGAAAACCAGAAAAAATGAAAACTGTGGACCACATTTTCACACCTTTGTCTGCGCTCACTGAATCCCGACCCGCTCATGGTCGACCTACGTCACATTTGGCCTGTTTAGGGCTTGAAATAAACAGCAAAAACTAGTTATTTTACTTATTAGGTCCTACTTATCCCAAATAGCAAGAAGAAATTAAAAATGCACAGACTAACGCTCAGGTCTCAGGAGGTTAAGTTTTTTTTTTGTTTTTTTTGATGAATCCATAACTTTGTTTTTCTGTGTCCTTTCATAAATATGTTTTGATCATTTTTTTGGGTTGTAACAATAGTTAATAGGTGCTCTAAGTGACTTTTAAATGGTGCATTTTATATAAAATCTTCAAAGAACTGACACACTTGTTTTAAAATGGGACTTAAAGCTTTTAACCGTGTTATAATTCTTCCCCCTCACCTTTTTTGGTTGTGTTTGGAGTGATTTGTGCATGTGTGAGCTGTCTGTAAGTGCTTATTTTAGGTGAGAGTGTCCACCTTTGCCCCTGTCACGTGTAGCCTGCCACAAAGGGTCCATCATAGCACCTTTTTTATTTTTCTTTATACATGCTTCCCCTGGGTTTAAAAGAGAAACATTAGAGTAACTACCACCTCTACGCTGACAACACCCAGTTTTATCTCTCTGTCTCCCCAAAACATGGCTCATCCTTTGCAACTCTCATCCCTGTGTTGCGGAAATTAAAATAAAAAAACTGGATGTCCTTTAATTTCCTCCAGCTAATTGAAAATAAGACTGACGTTATTCTATTTGGACCTTACACTGACACCCTCACATCTGACCTCGGGCCTCTTGCTCCACATTTGCACAGTTCTTTAAAGAACCTTGGTGTTTTTTATGGAGTTTCTTTTAAAGTTTGAGAAGCAAATTTCAAAATGTTACAACTAGTACTTTTTTCAGACAAATTGTCAAATTAAAACCAGTCCTAACACACAATAACTTTGAAACAATCATACACTCTTTTGTAACTACTAGACTGGACTAATGCAACATGACGTCCCAAAAAGAGACCTCCGTGAATTTGTCCCCCCATCAAACGCAAACCTACACAGAACTATGTCAATCGTTTGTGCTTGATTTGTGCTGTTTTGTGCTGCAAAAAGTTTTGTTTGTGCGATTATGGTTCTTAAGATATTTGCGGTTTTATTTTGGGCCGATGACGTCGTCCAGACCTTCAAAATGTGAAATAGAGCTTAAAACAGGCAGAACATTATAGAAAACATTTGTATTTCGTTTGTGCTGTGACGATTTTCATTAGTGCAAATTTATTTCTAAAATTATTAATGATTATTTCTCAAATTTCAAATTTCAAATAACTTTATTTATCCGTTAGGAACTTCGTTTGCAGACAGAGCACCAGCACAAGTGAAGACTCCACACAAACATTAATAAAAAGCACATTCATCAAATGCATAATAATAAATAGATCAATAAAAGAATACATCCATAACAGCACCTCTCACTTCCCCAATGCAGATTAGCTTCACCATGTGGCTTCATCAGCCATTTAACAGGCGAATGGAGGAGGGAATAAAACTGGCCGTGGCCCTCTTAGTTTTAAGTGAGAGGGACCTGAACCTCCGTCCTGATGGTAACAGACTGTAGAGTGAGTGAAGAGTGTGTGAGCTGTCTGTGGAGATCTGTGTGCCCTTTCTCAAGACTCTGTCATTGTAGATGGTGGTGAGTGACTCTTGCTGCTGTCCTATGAGTTTACTGCTACTTCTGGAGTAATTATAGGACGTCATTTCCGCTCAGCTGACGGCGGCGACTTTAGCAAAACTCCACAAAACTTGGCGATAAACGATCTGAGGTTGTGGAAAAGTCTGTGTTATCATATAAAATATGAATCAAAAGCAAATTACGAAAGACTGTTACAGACTTTTCCACAGCCTCAGATTGTTTATTGCCACTAGTTTTGCAGAGTTTGTCGCTGTCAGCTGAGCGGAAATGATGTCCTATAATTACTGCAGAAATAATAATGAATCATTTTAGAAATAAACTCGCACAAATAAAAATTGTCACAGCACAAACAAAATACAAACCTTTTCTATCATTTTCTGCCTGTTTTGAGGCTGTTTAACATTTTGAGGGGCTGGACGACGACATTGGCCCAAAATAAAACTGCAAATATCTTAAGAACCCGAATCACACAAACAAAACTTTTTGCAGCACAAAACAGCACAAACCAAGCACAAATGATTGACATAGTTTTTGCGTAGGTTTGAGTTTGATGGGGGCCAACTTCCAACTTCATGGAGGTCAAAAAAAGAGACCATATTACATCCATCCTAACCCACTCCACTGTTTACCTGTTAAATACAGAACTGACTTTAAAATGTTATTATTTCGTTAGCCTGATAACATAATTTCCTAAGCCATTTTTTGGCCAAATTGTGATATCTGCCTAACTTTACTCTCCTACCACTGCTGCATCACCTGCAATCAATGTTGTGTCTTTCTTTTGTTGGAAACTCGTTCACACATCTGGTTGAACTTTCTGTTACAAGATCAATAATATAAAAAATACCAATACTCTTGCTAAAAAAATGTGTTTTCCGAAAATGTTCAAATATGAGTAAAGGTCACCACACACTACAGGAGAATTTGCCCAAAGTTCGAGGAGGCATAGCACAACTTTGTGTCTTCGTGTGCGATTTTGAAGCCGCTGCTCCTCATGTGTGGAGTCAGTGTCAGATCAGAACCACCAAACATCAGCAACGCGACGACAGCAGCCGATAAAACAGAGCGTCAGGGGCAGAGGAGCGACGGACACAGAGACGCAACAAACAAACTCAGGATAGAGCGAAAGTAAAGACTTTATTACTTACCTAATGTAAAGTGGTACAGCATCTCCTCCTTGTTATCAATAGAAATTGTTCTCCTGGAATAACATCCAGTCCACAAAAATGCACTATTAATCCAGTTTGAGGTGTTCTTTAAAAGTAAAAAGACAGTGTTTCCTCCCATGTGTCTGTTTCCATCCACACGACGCACAGATCGAGGTGAAGCTGCAGATTAACGACAGTGACTCTACTTCCTGTGGACTTTATCTCCTCTTTTCTGCTTTAAAAATCCTGTATCTGAAGTATTGCTCCATATTTCACAAATAATAATAACACAGTTTTGACTTGTGTCTAAACTAGAAGTGCAGAGCTCTGATCTTTGAACACTTCAGAGTCTCAGAGCGAGTGGTTTTACTGTAGACAGGAAACAGCTGACGCCATCGCGCTCACAGCTTTATATCCTGTGGTCCTGCAGATAGATCCCGCTGAAGTCTTTGTGATCGGAGATTTTTACTCTCCTCGTGTCTGTGGTGTGTGCATTTTGTTGCATGTTTAAAAATTGTTTAAGACCGAAAAATCCTGTAGTGTGTAGCGGCCTTAAGGCAACTATGCTATTAGGCTAACAATTTGTTTTTAAAGCTTTGAATAGACTGGCCCCACACTATGTCCCGGACCACCTCCAAATTTACACCCCCACACGTGCTTTGAGGTCCGAGGGCTCCAACTTCAGCTCCAACCCGCGGTGCATGGGACGAGACTTAAAAAAAGGGGAGAAACTCTGGAACGCTCTGCCCCCCCATGTCTGAACAGCTCCCACCGTGGAATGTTTTAAGTCTCGTCTGAAGACCCACTTTCAATCTCTGGCTTTTAACACTGCCTGAGTTGTGTGGTCCTCTGTGTCTTTTATTTCTTTTTTATTGTTTTTATTTACTGCTATTCCATGGTTTTTGCTCTTATTTTACTGCGTTTATTGTTTTAAGACTACAACATAATGATCCACAAGTGTTACAGATTATAACTCGAGAGCAGACACAGGCACAGTATGTCTTCTTTAATGTCCGACCTGCTGTACATTATTTCAGTTCACCACAGCGAGAATACCCTTAAAATAGTTGTATTTTCTAAAACATGGTTGGGATATTAATTTAAGTTGTGAGTAATATGAAGTGTATAGAAACAAACTGTTGCATTTTTTTAGATTTTTAATGCATATTGATATTTTCTTTTGCTGTCCAATATGACAGTCGCCTGCTTGTGTTTAATGAACAAACTACTGGCCTGGAAAATGCATCAAATGAAGAAAAATGCCTAAAGAACCATTCACCCAAGTCTATTTTGTCTGTTATTAAACTCCAGCCATAGAATTCCTGCTGTTATTAGTCACACCACATGATGCACGGTCGCACCACATGACATTTTAACACTTTAAGTACAAAAAACATGCAGAATAACTCATGATTTCTGAAAAAAAAAAAAAAGATTTGGTTCCATGGAGGTCAGAGGTACTGCAGAAATGTGCTGAATTATTATGAAATTTGAACCTTTTTAACTGACAAAACTGCAGTTGGACAGAGTCATGCCATTGACTCGTATCGTGAAAATATTGAACAGAGAGATTTGGATTTGGATCATTACACCCCTGCTTTGGAGATGTAGACAACGGATTACTCAAACATGTGTGAATGAAACAAAACACAACTCCAGGTCTGTTTTTGAGGAGGTAACAGTATTCTAACATGTCTTAGAGCTCACAGGAGTCAGTACTGTTCAGTATAGGACCTTTAGCAGCGACATATTTTCTTTAAACATGACTCTGAGGCTCTGAGTGGGGAGGAAAGAGGCAGGGTTAAACTCACTGCTGACAGAGACTGGCGGCGAGAGTTCATTTAATTTTCCCTGTTAATTACTTTTTGACTTGAGTAATGAGTTTTGGTGTCGACCCAGCTGGCCAGAGGCGGTTCTCCTCCAGCTCTGGAGCACGGAAAATGACAGCAGCCAGAGCATGTGGTGCACCCAACACACAACTGTCCTGATGTCTGCTCTTTCCCTTTGGTTTTGATTCATGGACTATATTTTAACTTAAGGTCTATGTTACGGCCTGGGGCCGTAACAGTCTGGAAGGGCCTAAGGGCAATTTTAGTTTGTCTTCTAATTTTTTTTTTCTTAATTTTGCTATTAAAACTCCTCGTTTGGCCCCTAATGAAGTGTTATACATCCTTTTTTTTCAGTACAGCCTATTTCAAAAAAGTGGAAAATAGGTAAGGTAAGGTAAATTTATTTCTATAGCGCTTTTCACACATGTCCCCAAAGACGCTTTACAGAACATTATTAACAGAGCATTCTTCATTTACTCCAGACCCAGTGGTGTAAACGTCTGTAGCCACAGCTGCCCTGGGACAGACTGACAGAAGTGAGGCTGCTAATCCAAACTGCACCATCGTCCCTCTGACCACCACCATCACTCACACACTTCACTTTCACACCTACAGTGCATGTTTTTGGGTTGATGGGGGAAACTGGAGAGCCTGGAGGAAACCCATCCAGACACAGGGAGAACATGCAAACTCCACACAGAAAGGCCCGGGCGACCCGGGGATCGACCCGGAGCCTTCTTGCTGTGAGGCCTGAGTGTTGCCACTCAGCTACCAAAATAAAATTCACTCTTTCACACAGCAAACATGTAGAAACATCTTTTTGGACCTAAAAATGCTTCATTTAAGGCCTTAAGTACAAAAGTGAAAAAATATCAAGTAAGTAAATTTAAATATCCTCAAAATAAGAAAAGTGCAATTGCCCCATGACTTTCCTGGTCCAGTCCTGGAAACAGCTCCTGTCAGGTCCAGGGCCAGAGCCTCATCACTTCTGCATTTCCATGGTGGAAATTATATTTGGATTTGGACATTTGGACTGAAATAAACCAAATAAAAACAGCAAGGGATGTGCAATTACACAGACCAAGATGCGTAATTTGCCATTTATTTGAGAAATAACTGCACTTAGAGTGGCTTTTTTCAGTTGTTATGAACACAGATGCTCAGAGCATCGACCATCTCAACTCACGTCACTCTATGGCAACGTTTGGGCCAATCAAAATGGACGGAGCGCATGAGTTTGACGGAAAACAAAGTTCCTAATGGACACTTGTTTTCCCAAAGTCATCTTGCAGTGTGTGTATCACACACACACTGCCGGATAATGCTGAAGAAAACAAAAAAATCTGTATCGTGTGAATTGTAAAATTATTCTCTTCAGGGGTTAACAAGTGAAAGAAGCCAACTGTACTTTGTTAGTTGTTAGACAAGATATTTTAATGTGGAACTGTGCTTGTTATTGTACTTCAGCCTGGCCGTTTGTATGTTTAGACCTAAGTGAACTTACTCTTTGTTACTTGTGTGTTTAAACCTAACGTACTCTCGGGTGCAGGCGTCATGTCTGAAAAACAAGATTACGTGCTGAGTTAATATTTGAATGTTCAGGTATAAGAAGACCCCCTTAGGTGTTGTGAATTCAGAGATGAGAAGCGGGAATCAACTTAATCAAAGGCCTGTACTGTACCTGCTTGAGCAAATAAAGAGACCTATTTGTGAACTGCATTATGCCTCCAAAACATGAACAATCGTATCGACTGAGTGAATGGTGCATGATGTGATGTGTCTGTTGTGTAAAGTTTTGCTTTCCTTGAGCATGAGGCCTGTGTAAATGTAGTTGCAGATATTGTACACAGACTGATGACCTAATGTTAAATGTACATTTCTATTGTTATTTTGTAATCTACTGTCACCCCTGTGTGACCCCTACCCCTGGGATTACGGATAGAAATGAGTCTTTTAGGCTCCAATCCATCATATTTACATTCATGTTTCTTATCATGTCTGTCCATGAACGTGCACTGTCCCAGGCAAATAAAGAAATAAATATGATACTGTCGGTCTTGAAGGGTTAAAGAGGGGACGATCTGCAAAACTGATTTAACATTTTTGAGCTTTCCACCAAGTTGCACTGTTGTTCCCTCATCACAAAAGTGCCTGAAGAGGTTTTAGACGTCATCCATGCATGTCTGAGTTTAGCAAATCCTCCTCACGGTTTAGCTGTTAGATTCTGTCCAAAGCTCCGCCCACAAGCCTATGTCACCCACGCTTCCACATGGAAATCCTCCATAAATATACAAAAACATGATATGAAACTGAAGGGGAGCAAAGTGAGGGGAGACTCAGACCCATCAAAAACAAAAGTGAAACCTATAAAACATGTTAATACGTCATTTTCGGTGAATACAACCTTTTCAAAACAATAAAAGCCAACATGGTGCTCTAAATATAGTGTGTGTTAGCAGTTAGTACACTCATTACAGTGTCAGTACTCCAGGGCAGTAATGAATACCAGAAAATTTACAGAGATCCTATTGTTTTGAGTTTTATATTCTCACTGCCACTGAAAGCCAATTAGCCGAACGTCTCCAAATTAAACCAGAACGAAGTAGAAAATACTCCCACATCACAGCTCATTCATTCCAGAAGGACGCTCTCCCTTTGTCCTCGCCTGAATCAAACTTTTCAAAACTTAACAAAACATGTCTGGAAGGTAGATGAATAGTAGGTCTAATAACAGAAGTCTAATGTTCTTATTATTTATGATGTATTTCCATGTATCTGGTTCAAACTGCACTCGCAAAGCTACACCTGCAGGGGGAGTTCATGCTAAAAAAACTATTATTTATGCAGAAAACCAGTTCAAGTAAACAATAAACATACTAACTTCTCTTTTTTGTCCCATAAAAAGGAATATTCGCCTAATATACTTGACTAGGATGCAATACTAGATCCCTAAAGACAAGTACAGATCCCTAAAACTTGTTTTAGGGATCTGTACTTTACTTAAGCACATTCTACAGTGGATACTTTTTTATATTTACTTCAGGTATATGAACTTTCTACTCCACTACATTTCAGATCTGGACTAAAAAGTACTTTTCTTTATGGTTTAAGACTGAGGCTGAGATTTATTTTTGGCACATTCATTTGAGTCAAGCAAACCAGATACACAAAAACAGCTAGAAAAATGAAGAAATCAGTTAAGTCACTTATAATATGCTGAATTTGTTTTCAATATCACTACATTTCATCCTTTAATTGTTCTAAAAATCTCTGCAAAATACTTTTACTGTTTACTAGGGATGTAATGATATCAAAGTCTCACAATACATTATCATCAGGGTATGAACCTCACAGTATCATATTTATTGTGATATGGTGGGGAGGCTCATGATATTACGATATTCTACATAATAACAAGACTGACATTCTAAAATGCTTTGACCAGTCATTTGGTACAACATTTATTGTCATTAGGGATGGAACGATATCCAAATCTCTCTGTACCAGATTTTCACCATAAACAACTCACTGTAACATATTTATTACAGTATTTTGTGGAGGCACAAAACTGTGAATCTGCTCCTTTTTCCTCTAAAAATGCTTCACAAGACTTAATCCAAAGAATGAAGATTTCAAAGTGCTTAGAACAGTTATTTCTTCATGTCATCTGCACTGAAATGGAGCAAAGGATCATGGTCTATGTAGTTCCCTCTGTTTTTTTTTTAGCTATTTCTGCATCAGAACTATTCATTTAAGCAAAGAGACTTGTGATTCGATATATTGTGATGGTCCATCATATTATTGTGAGACCTTTGACGATACGATATCACCATATTTTAGTTATTGTTACATCCCTGTTTTTTTATTCTTAAAGGTGTACTGCTGTGTACAACTTTATCGTTGGTGGGTACGTCACGATCTTGTTTCTATGCTTTTTTAATATGTCATTGCTCTGTTTCAAATGTTCCACAGTATGATGTAAGGTAGAGATGTTTAAGCTCTACCTTACAGTTATTCAATTACAGGTGGTTTTATAACTCAAAAATACTTAGAAAAACAGGCATTCTGTCTGTGAGCGGGTTCGCCTCTCCACAGATCTGACCTGTAACTTGGTCTGGTTTGGTCTCAGTGAACATAGAAATATTCAATACCATAAACATTTCAGACAAAGCAATAATATCTCCATGGAGAAAAGTATCCAAAAACCAAAATATAACTGAAATATGGTGATATCGTATTGTCCATCCATCCATCCATCTTCTCCCGCTTAATCCGGCTGGGTCGCGGGGGCAGTTTGCTGCCCAATCCTCATAGCACCTGACCCCCCCTATGAACCCCTCTGCAGGTGGTGAGCCCACAGGAGGGTGGACATTATGGTCCTTGATGTTAGTTCATAGGGGTGCGGGCATGTTTTAGGTTGATGGGGGAAACCGGATTACCCTCATCCAGACACGGGGAGGAACATGCAAACTCCACACAGAAAGGCCCGGGCGACCCGGGGATCGAACCCGCAAACTTCTTGCTGTGAGGCCTGAGTGTTGCCACTCAGCCACCGTGCCGCCCGTATCGTATTGTCAAAGGTCACAATAATATCGTGGACCATCACAATATATCCAATCACAAGATTCTTTGCTTAAATGAATAGTTCTGATGCAATATTGCAATAAATCTGGTACGGTGAGATGTATATGGTGAAAATATCGTACAGAGAGGTTTGGATTTCGTTCCATCCCTAATGACAATAAATGTTGTACCAAATGATTGGTCAAAGCATTTTAGAATGTCAGTCTTGTTATTATGTAGAATATCGGATTATCGGGAGCTTTCCCACGATATCGCAATAAATATCGTACTGTGAACTTAATACCTTGACAATATCGTATCGTAATACTTGGATATTTAGTTGGTTCGCTAGTTAAGTACGCCATTGACTTATCATGGGTTTTACCGCGCACAAACTTCTGATAAAAAACACAAAAATAGGTCTACATTTTGTTCCAGGACAAAGAGGAGGAAGTGCTGCATTAGTGAAGATTGTCGAGAGAGAGTGCCCCAGTGCATTATGGGTCAGAGACGTTGCCATGGCACTGGAGGGTCAGGTGACTGGCTGATGGATGGTTAGATCTTTGACCTGACGTGCACTATCCAAAAGTAGTGACGAATAACAAACGCTCTTGAGTTCATCCACAAAATGTTAGGTGGCTTTGACCAAAACAAACTGTTCCGATACGAATGAGCCTCAAAAACGGTTCACTAATGGCACTCTGAGTCATGAGGATTGGGTCGTCTCGCAATCATGGCTTTTTCTCATACATTTTCGTGTTCCCAATTTGGCAGAGTTTGGAGAACTTTTCAGAGGTTCAACATCAGACAAGAAAATAGCAAATTATAGCATTTTTCTGAATTAAATGTGGATAATTTGAAGCTTTTCTGTCCATCCATTTATGTATCTTTTTTTTTTGTAAATAGTTTGATAGAAATGGGTTCAGTGTTTTGATTTTGTATGTTGTTTATTCATTTTATTATTTGGTTGAAATTGTGAAATCATTTTGTCAGCAAATAGGCTTTATTCAAGTTAAGGTCACAAAATTTGTCTGTGTAACCTGTTGGTCCCAGGGCGATTAAACCACCCTGAGGCCCCTGGAATCACTGCACAAACAATCACTCCGAATTTTAGACAGGAAGCCACGACAACATCACCACTGCACGATCGTCCAAAAATTCAGGCTGTTAAACTTCAACAACATCCAGAAATACGCCTCAATTAGAATGACCCACAAAATAAAACTAATATTTGAGGGGGACTGATTTCAAACAACCATAAATTATTCTGACCATAAATTTGTCCATAAACTTTCTTTGGAAATACCGTACAGAATATCATGTTAGAATGTGGTTAAACTCTACTTTTTTATGTGAATTTTAAAGAAGACATACTATGGAGATTGACTGTATTGAATTTTCCCAAGATTGTTATGTCACAGGCAAAAGGTCTAACATCTTTTAAAAGGGAACTTCAGCATGTTTGAAGCTAAAGTCCGTTGCTAGAGGTGGTGGAATTCTGTCAGAAGCCAAAAAACGGCACAGATCAGTGTTTCCTCGGTGGAGATCTCGCTGTGGCAGTGAGTCTGTCAAGGCAACAAACTAGTGTAGTGATGGGGGCAAGTTCTTAACTTCCATATAAAACACTAATTTGCTTCACACTGAAGAAGCTTAACACCACTTTAACCCATCTTACAACAGCCACGAGTCTAACAAACAAAACGCTCTGTCTGGTTCACTCATTCGTGTCTGGAAACGTTAGAAAACAACTTTATAAGCAGCCTGACACTTACCTTTGTCGAAAGCCCAAAAGACTCGATTGTCGACTCCAGCGGAGGTGAGAGGCTTGAGCCGCCAGAAGCAACAAGGGAAGATCAACTACTGACGGTGAAGAAGAATTGAAACTGAAAGTTGTTGAAAGAAAATGGTTCGGGAATGGAGGTTTTTTGTTTGTTTTTCAAAAAATATAATTCAGTCATAAATAAATGGGATTAGAAATGACATCGGCGATCGAGTCTTTTGGGCTTTCGCATGAGATAAGGAATAGTTACCCCCTTCTCCTGGGTTCTGATTCTGTGTTTTCTTGTTTCGTGTCTCTCTTTGTTTTGTTGAAATCCCATTTAGAATCTCCACAAACAGAGAGGGCGTTCTGCACATGCTGTTTCCCTCAGTGTTTGTAGGAACCACCTGCGCCCTGTGTCGTAGAGTTCGAATAATCCGAATAACTCCAAGTTTGGGCTGCAATGGGTGGTGTGAATCAAAAAGCAGGTACTGGTCCATGTGTGGCTTTATGAAGACCTCGCCGGTCTTCTCCTATGAATTTGATGTTCGGCTCTATTGAATTAATATGTGCAGTAAACAGTTCCAGATCTTGAATGCTGATTTTCGAAATGTCATCGTCTACATAAAGATACCAATGTGTGGATTTAGTTCCTGGATAAGAGGCCAAAAACCTCTGTTCAAATTGTTCCATGTATGTTAGCAATGATAAGAGAGACCGGTGAGCCCATCGCACAGCTATGGATTTTAATTTATGAATTAATTAATTAATCATTGAATTTATATATTTATATGTGATTTATGTAATAAATACACTGAAGTCACTCTCTCAACCAAAACATAACGTCCAAGATGCATGTCGGAGGCGTCTGAATTCAAATGCAAAGGCGTCACCATTACGTATGACTTCTTATGAAAGTGCGTCACTATAACCCCGCCCCTCGCACCCTACGTCACCGGTTCTTGTTTCTGGACCAGCCTTTAGTTGGTGCTGAGTTGGAACCGGTTCTCCAGGGCCAGAGCCGGGTTTATTTGTGTGGATAAACAAAGAACTGGTTCAAGATTTGATCACACTGTTTGATCAGCCAATTGGATATCTGGGATATCTTGGATATTTAATACCAGTTCACCCCGAGATTTTCTGTCACTCTTTCTCTGTGATGATTTCTGGAATGTTAATATTATTAGGCATTAAATAATTATTATTATTATTATGCAGCGCCCATTCATACAAATATACATCTGAGTAATTTTTACTTCGTTCCAAGCACTCCGAGCACGGAGTACTTTGTGAATAAACTGAAATCAACAGTTGAAAACTTTTATTATCTTGAAACTGTCAGAACTTTTCAAATTAAGAGAGTTGACTTTTTCAAACTTTTTTTTTCAGCAATAGCCTGGCATATTTTTGGCACTATATTTCACTTTCCATCAAAGAAAATCACTAGTTTATTTCATTTTTTGTATTGGATTTTATGAGAGAGACCAAACCACTCAATGATGCCGTCCAAACCATGTGCTGGCCAGTCACTGTTGATTCAGTTACATCTCTGCGTGCGTCATCTTCAGAACATCTTGTGCTTCCCTGATAACAAAAGGGCCCTTTGGCATCATGGTCTGATTTCAAAGTTTCTGAAATTTTAACCATTTTGCTTTAATACCAGTTTCGTGGAAGTCTTTATTCTTCATTCAAAAACATTTCTGTTGCAAAACAAGTCGTAACAAGGCCCCTGGGTTGGAAAGTGATCTTTTATTGTGCAGGTTTTACAAAGACCAAGTGAAGCAAAACGAAATGTATTGTCTCTTGAAAGGGTTGTTTTTTAGCTAGTTTGTAAGGTGTCCCGGGTCAATCCTAGCGGCGGTTAGTTGATGCTATTGTTGCATCCCACTGTGATGTTGATCTAATATGTCAGTCAATCAACCCTCTAATTCTTCTACATGAACTAGTTCAAAGGTCAGTTCACAAATTTTAAAATGAAATGAAATGTTTGTTCATAGTTCATAATTGTTTACAGTTAATAGTTCATTCATAGACAGAAATGAAAATTACAGAAATGAATTCATCTGTCTTTTTTTTTTTTTCAATACGTTGCTGCAAGCTGTTATTCAATATCATTGCCAAAGCACATATAGAACCACCAACAGCAATTATTTTATCAGTTTTAACCATGAAACTCATCAAATGTTGAATCTTATCCAACCAGGGTTCACATTAGGATTTAGGGAACAGCATTTCCCCAGTGTTGCTCTGTTCAGTCCACACTGTAGCGGCTGCAGCTTTCACCCCTACAGTATCAACCACACAGTCTATGATATAGACAGATTACTTGTTAATCAGCACAGCGGATATACACAGCCTGAGTGCAGAAAGTGCCACTGTCTGCGCAGTTAACATTAAGTTGTGACACCAGCGATGTTGTGTTCACCGTGTGATAAAATAAGTAGTGTAATAAGTAGCTAAATAAACAGTAATGAGTGGGGTACGACTTAATGACCCGTATGCGTTAAATACAGGTGAGTACGTAAATGAAGAGAAGAAATGTCTCAAACTTCAGTGGCCGGACATCCACTCATACCTGATCGCTACACCTATCCCCGCCCCCCGGGAGAGCCTGAAATCTGATGAACTCCTACAACACACTGACAGATACCAGACAGGACAGCGGCTCTTTCTGCTGGAGACATAATACCAGACAGGACAGCGGCTCTTTCTGCTGGAGACATAATACCAGACAGGACAGCGGCTCTTTCTGCTGGAGACATAATACCAGACAGGACAGCGGCTCTTTCTGCTGGAGACATAATACCAGACAGGACAGCGGCTCTTTCTGCTGGAGACATAATACCAGACAGGACAGCAGCTCTTTCTGCTGGAGACATAATACCAGACAGGACAGCAGCTCTTTCCGCAGGAGACATGCGCAGTAGATTGCAAAGTTTTTCGTCTTGTTCTGATGACGCTTGCGATGCTGGGGTCTAGTTTTGTTTCCAGATTGAATGTTTTTCCGCTAAAAATTAAGGGCGTGGTGTGTTTAGCACCATATTAACGAAGTTAAATTGAAGCACACGCTGTTCACAGACACCAGAATGAAAGCATTTACAGTTCGTTCATCAGGCAGTAACACAGCACGTTCAGTTCATGTTCGCCCAAAATATGAAGGTACAACACTGCCAATACTTCTCATGATTGATTTGTAAAGCAAAGATATCTCCAAGACACTGTTGCTGGTCGAGAGGAGAAGATGGAAAGGCTGAGGGCCGAGGTTCTACTGCTGCGGTGAAGACTGGGAAGAGGAGGGCTACAGGCAAAGTGGTTAAAAGAGGGAGATCAGAATGCATTTACACAGTGATTTTAGGTCAGAACACATATTAAGCAAAATGTACTTTTTTGACCTTTGCAGTTGGATTTTGTTTCATTAAAGAGGGAGTATTACACAAAACTGACCCCCTGTCCCTCATCAAAACATGCCTGAAGCTGTTTTAGATGCCGTCCATGCATGTTTGAGTCATTTAGAGATCTCTCCTAGGTTCCATACGCACCTTCCTCGCAGTTAGCTGTAAGATTCTATACAATGCTTCGCACACAAACCATGACAATTCTCCATAAATATACAAAAACACAATACAAAACTGTACAACAACTCACAAAACCGACATGTGTGCATGTGTACTTCAACTGTAATGTGGTAACGCTCTGAAGGAGGAGGGACTGAGTGCAGAGAGCAAAAGGAAGGGGGGACTGAAACTTATTAAACAGGTTAATACATTGTTTTTGGTGAATATTTTGGTGACATTTTCCAAAGAATAAAAAGATAACACAGTGGTCTAAATGTTAAAAGTCTGTCACAATAACAAATTCTGAAGTAAATATACACGATAAACGATAATATTACAATTCATTTATGCCACTGTACACAATAACCCAAGAGAGAACCACAAAAACTATTCAAAATGAACAATATTTGTTCAAAGTCATGAGCTGTAATAAATAAACCACAGATTTAGTTTGTCATGAGACAAAGTTCAACCTCTTACAGCTTATTGTATTGCCAAAAAATAACCCAAAATTGCCCAGTAGTGCAAAGAAAAAGTACACACGATAAATACTGACCTCCCAGAAATAATTTTCCATCTGTCAATACCCAGTTATTATCATGACAGGCCTACACTGAAGTAAAATACCCCCTCTTTGACCCATTAGTATAAAGTTTTCTCTTTTTTCACTCAAAAATGCTCTGTTTCCATTTGGGCGGTTTGTTGCGTCATAGAGAAATCCATCACCGAACTCATTCACTGGTCGAATTGTGTTCAGCGCTTAAAGCCTCTCAGAAAATTTTAAATATCTTAGCGACCAAGATCATGTTTAAAAGAAAACTGAAGCCACGAGAAAGCATAATATGTGTTCAGTTAAAGGGGAACTCCGGCATGTTTGAAGCTAAAGTCCATTTCTACAGGTAGTGGAATTGTGTCAGAAGCCAAAAAATGACACAGATCAGTGTTGCATCGGCGGAGATCTCGCTGTGGCAGTGACTATGTCAAGGCAACAAACTAGTGTAGTAATGGTTCTTAAGTTCTTAACTTCCACGTAATTGCTTCACACTGAAGAAGCTTAACACCACTTTAACCCATCTTACAACAGCCGCGAGTCCAACAAACAAAACGCTCTGCCTGGTTCACTCATTAGTGTCTGGAAACGTTAGAAAACAACTTTATAAGTAGCCTTAGCCTTACTTTTGTCAAAGCCCAAAAGACTCGACTGCCTAGGGCCGCCAGAAGCAACAAGCATCTATCGACTACTGACGGTGAAGAAGAAGAGAAACTGAAAGTTGTTGAAAGAAAATGGTTCAGGAATGTATTTTTTTCGCGTTTTCAAAAATATATATAATTCACTCGTAAATAAATCAGATTAGAAGCATCGGAGATCGAGCCTTTTGGGCTTTCACATGCACAGTGGGAAATCAACAAA
Source organism: Odontamblyopus lacepedii (assembly GCA_034769755.1). NCBI lineage: Eukaryota > Metazoa > Chordata > Actinopteri > Gobiiformes > Gobiidae > Odontamblyopus > Odontamblyopus lacepedii. The sequence goes on from CM068360.1 coordinate 7,505,518, forward strand.
GGTAATGCTAAGGCTGCTTATAAAGTTGTTTTCTAATGTTTCCAGACACTAATGAGTGAACCAGGCAGAGCGTTTTGTTTGTTAGACTCGTGGCTGTTGTAAGATGGGTTAAAGTGGTGTTAAGCTTCTTCTGTGCAAATTGGTGTTTTACATGGAAGTTAAGAACTTGTCCCCATCACTACACAAGTTTGTTGTCTTGACAGACTCAGTATCACAGTGAGATCTCCACCAAGGCAACATTGATCTGTGCCATTTTTTGGCTTCTAACAGTATTCCACCATGTCTAGAAATGGACTTTAGAGGCAAAGGTAGCAGTCCGAGATTGGTTGACAGATTCAGATAATCAGAGGTAGGAACAAAGTGGAAATAGTGACCAGTTTGTTTTAAAGGATATAAACTTAAAAGATTCTTATGACGCTATTTTCTGATCTATGTTGTGAGTTATGATTCATTCATGGACAAATTTAAAATATTTAACCGTATTCAGTCGACGTTCAGTCGAATCATTTGGATAATTTCAGCCCGGGAATGGCCAATCTCTTCTGAGCTATAGCAGGCCTGGGCAAAACATGGATTTAAAATCAAAATCGAGTTGGCAAGTCAAATCGATTTGTTTTTTTGAAAAATTGATATTTAAGTTTTTTTTTATATACAGCACTTCCGGCCATTGTGATAATAGGCTACCACTACATGACATCACAAGTTGGAACAGAGCAACTCCAGGTATGTTTTTGATCAGGTACCAGCAGTATAAGTTTAACTCAAAGCTCACGAGTCAATTTTGCGTCACATGAGACCTTTAAGCATTCACTAATTGTATTTTTTGAAACTTTCATCTTTTATTCAGTTCATATCATTTATTTTCAGAAAAGCGTTCCAAAAGTGCGAAGTCTTTTCACCAAAACACACCCCAGCGCAGCGTCTAAGAGTCTCAGAACATTTACAGTAAGTGACTCCCTCTCCAGTGTCTAAAGAAGGGTCCCTCAGGCAGGTGCTCTGGTCCTGACAGGTGTCCCCTGGCGGTTGTGAAGGATGGGTCGGGCGTAGACAGGAAATTTCCCTGAGGAGACAAACAAGAAATTTGAAAAATCGGAAAAACTGAAAAAAAAAGAAAAGGTCACATTTTCCACATTTTCATATAGAAATTTTCCACCTTCAAGGCTCAACGCACTTTTACATCAAGCAGCCACGCACCCATTGACACGCACATTCATACACCAGACACTGGAGATGAGATGGGTTAAGTGTCATGCCCAAGGACACAATGACGACATTCATCTGTGGGAGCTGGAATCACACTACCAATGATGTTTATGTCGAGAGTAGGATTCCAACCACCAGCCTTCAGACCAGTGAAAGAAACAATCCGTCTGAGCTATTGACACAATTTTTTTTAGCATAGTATGAATATTAGAAGGGTAAAATCTATAATTTTATATAGATGTATTTTTCGATGTCAACAAAGAACACTATGGATGCTATAGAATCAAATATTATGGATTCATTCTGTTGTTTATGGGTGCCTTTGGTTTGGAATTTCATGTTTTAAAACTTAAAATTATGCCTAATTAAAAAAAAATAAAGCAAAACAACATAATTTCATACTCTGAGTGCTCAATTTATACCAGAGGGAATTGCCACAGTGAAAACAATTAAACTGACTGATGAGGAAAATGTCTAGACATGTCAAAGGTCCTACATCACACCAAGCTTTAAATCATGTTTGAGTAACTCTTTAATATCAGTCTGTCTGCATCTCCAAAGCTCAAAATGCTCTGTTACACCTTGTGATGTCATGAAGTGGTCGTTTTCAAGTCAACAGCTACTTTTTTCTATTGAGTGGAGACGGGAAGTTCTGAGGCTGAAATTGTCCAAATGACTCTAGTGAAGGTGTATGGAGTTTAAAAACACAGTGGATAACCACATTTGTAAACAATTACACTAGAAATTTTGGAATGGGCTGTAAGTTTGTATGTATGTGTGTATGTATGTTTGTACCAATGTATGTTTGTAAATGTATGTATTTATATGTATGTATGTATGTATGAATGTATATGTGTTTGTACCTACTGTATGTATGTTTGCATGTGTGTATGTTATGCGTATGTACCTATGTTTGTCCCAATATATGTTGGTATGCACATATACAGTATATGTATGTATGTATATGTATGGGTCAATGACATGACGCCTAAATTTTCTGTCCAGTTGCAATTTCCTCAGTTAAAAAGGTTCAAATTTCATAATAATTCAGCACATTTCTGTAGCACCTCTGACCTCCATGGAACCAAATCAATTTTTTCAGAAATCATGAGTTATTCTGCATGTTTTTTGTACTTAAAGTGTTAAAATGTGGTGCGACTGTGCATCATGTGTTGCGACTAATAACAGCAGGAATTCTATGGCTGGAGTTTAATAACAGACAAAGTCGACTTGGGTGAATGGTTCTTTAGGCATTTTTCTTCATTTGATGCATTTTCCAGGGCAGTAGTTTGTTCATTAGACACAAGCAGGTGACTGTCATATTGGACAGCAAAAGAAAATATCAATATGCATTAAAAATCTAAAGAAATGCAACAGTTTGTTTATATACACTTCATATTACTCAGAACTTAGATTAATATCCCAACCATATTTTAGAAAATAAAACAATTTTAAGGTTATTCTCGGTCGCACCACATGACATTTTACACTAAAAATGCCTCATATAAATGTTAAACACGCTGAATAGTTTGTACTTGTTTTCCATACAGCACAAGCAGAACTCGCCAAAACTCAAACTTTGGGATCCAGTTGAGACAGAAGCTTTCACATCTTTCACATCCACAAACGCACCAATCGCTTCTGCAGTACGTTTGCTGGCGTTGCCATGTTTGGTTTGGTTCATCTGGGAGCTTCACATTTACCTCCTGCCCAAACCACAGTGCTGCTCTGTGGATGGTTCAATCTCTGGAGCTCTGTGAGTTTGTGAAGGAAAAATATTGCGAGAATTCACCTTGAAAAATGACTCTCCACAGATCTGAACTGTAGCATAGAGCGTAGTGCTGTCACCTGCTTGTCTCCTTTGTTTTTTTATTTTTTATTTATTTATTTTTTTTTTTTAATTATTTTATTTTGCTGTCACCAAGTGTACAAACATATGACATTGCAATTACATACATATTAGACAGCAGAGAAAAAGGGAAGAGGGTATAGGTGTATGTATATGGGTGTGTGTGTATGTGTGTGTGTGTGAATGTGGGTGTGGGTGTGGGTGTAACATTGTGGGTCGTATGAAGGACAGTTAGATAATTAGAGAAAAGCAGGTTCAAAGGGTGATTGGCAGTCAGAGTAGAACAATAATAATAATAAAAAAATAAAATAGAATAAGTAAATAAATAATAACAATAATGACAATGATAACAATAACAATAACAATAATAATAATAATGATAATAATAATAATAATAATAATAATAATAATAATAATAATACTACTAATAATAATAATAATGGAGAAAGTGTATATTGGAAAAGGATGTGATATTGGTGCAGTGGGATATTATGGCTGTGTTGTGAGCTGTAAGAGAGGTATGGTAAGGTGGTTTGTGATACTGTGGTGGTGTTGGTAATAACAGTAACAAATAGTTATTAAGACCCATGCATGGGGTGTGATCCTTGATTCATTTTGTTTATTTTTCGATCTTGCTGTCATACAGTTGAGTGAGTTTTTGTCCATTTGTTGTGATTTTAAAAGTGATTCTTTGTGGAGGGTTGTGACATGTAGTGGTGCATTAAAAAAAAAAAAAAAAAAAGGGTTGTCTGCGGTCTCAAGGAGTGTAGCCTTGCCCGCAGACCCCCTATTTGTTTTTTGTGGGAATGGAGGTTTGCCCTGACCTAATGTTGCATTAAAAAAAAAAAGACAGGGTAAGAGTACCAACAGGCCAGAGGTGTGTGGCCTCCAGTCTCTGGTCCCCCTGCCCCGCTTGCCCTATTCTATGGATATATTTTTGAGTGTTTGTTTGACAGCAAGATGGGTTGATGATAATAATAATAATAATAATAGTAATAATAATAATAATAATAATAATAATAATAATAATAATAATAGTATACAAATTCTAACTATTTGATATGTTCTTACCACAGAGATATGAGTGTATTTGTGTGATTAGTAGTGGAGTATTATGGGAGCCAGAGAGTGGAGAGTGGAGATATGGTGGGGCTCTGCTCTGAATGTGATGGGTTATATTCTAAGGAGAAGTGGTCCGCAATGAAGTTTTTCCATGTGTTAATGTGTATTTTTTTCCGGCTTTTCCAATTAACTAATATGACTTTCTTACGATAGTTAGCGACACAAGTAGATGTTTTGTATTGTATTGGTTGAGAGTGGTTGTGAAGTATCACCAAGAATGCACAGAGAGGGGGACAATGGGATGTGGCAGCCAAATATTATGGAAAGTGATTGAGTGATGGTTTGCCAGAATGTATATACGGGAGTGCAGTGCCAAAATGCGTAGATAGTTGTCCCTTTCCCTTGTGTGCAGTGTGTACATATGTCTGTTGTGAAACCCATTTTTGATAGTTTGTAACCTGTATAGTGGTATCTATGGAGAGTCTTGAACTGTATCAGCTGTAAGTTGGAGTTTGTGGTCATTGAATAAATGTTTTGCAGATTTTGGTCCAGAAATTGGCATTGGGAGTACAATTTCAAGTCCTGTTGCCATTTGTTAATTGGTAGTGAGTTTTGAGTGTCGGTTTTTGCAATTAGTTTATATGTTTTGAGTTAATTTTCTTTGGGGATAAATTGAGAAATTCCATAATTTGATTAGGGGGTCTGGTTTAAATTGAGTTAAAATGTTTGTTTGTTTTTGAAGTATTGATTTTAGTTGCAAGTATTCTAAGAAGCAATTGCTCCCAATGCCATATTTCTGGACCAGTTGTGTGAATGGTATTACGCTATTGTTGGTAAGAATGTGACCTAAATGTGTGATTCCTTTGTTTGCCCAGAGATGAAAATTGAGTGGTTTATTGTTGCTTGTAAGTTCAGGGTTTTGCCAGATAGGGGTGTATATGGATGGTGTAAGTGGGATGTTATTTGTGTCGTAGAGTTTCCACCAGGTCACAGAGCTGATGATATTGTGGGCGCTTGAAATAAAGGGTTTTCTTTATTGATTTATTCAAGAAGGGTAAATCTGATATTTTGATTTTATTGCAGATGGATTGTTCAATGTCTGTCCAAATTTGGTCGTCTGTGTCCGGATGAGTCCATTTATAGATGATCTGTAGTTGGTTAGCTAGTGCATAGTGGTAGAAATTTGGTGCGTTGAGGCCTCCTTGGAGCTTAGGTTTCTGAAGGGTACTAAGTTTTATACGTGGGGTTTTATTTTTCCAGTAGAATTTATTGATGATTGAATCGGAAAGGATTTGAACCAGGATGGGGTGGGTTGTACTGGGGTCATTGAAAAAGGTAGTTGACTTTGGGTAGTATTGACATCTTTACCAGGAGATTCTGCCTACTATTGAAATGGGGAGATTGTTCCAGCGCTTCAGGTCGAGTTCGATTTGTTTAAGGAGTTGGGAGAAGTTGAGGGTAAACAGCTCTGACAGCCTGGGGAAACCCTTATTCCAAGGTAAGTGATGTGGTTGGGAGAAAGTGGGATTGGGATGTTTGTTGCTGCCACATCCCAACTATTGGATTGTATAGGAAGGATTGATGATTTGGTCCAGTTTATGGAGTATTGAGATATTTTTCGAAAATGATTCTATTAGTTCTATTATGCGTGGTGGAGGGAAGAGGATGGATTCTGTAGAAAAAGGAGGATGTCGCTCATGAGAGGCTTATTTTATGTTCGATGTTTTGTGTTTGGATTCCCTTGATATTGCTGTTTTGACGAATTGCTGCAAGTGGCTCTATGTAAATTAAGAATAATAAAGGAGAGAGTGGGCATCCCTGACGGTTTCCTCGGTGTAGTGTGAATCGACGTGATGTTAGACCATTTGTTATGACAGTAGCTGTAGGTGAGGTATAAAGAATCTTTATCCAGTTAGTGAATGACTTCAAAGCCAAACCTCTCGAGTGTGGCAAACAGGAAAGTCCAGTCGACCCTATCAAATGCCTTCTCTGCATCCAGGGATGTTATGATGGTTTTTTGTTGTTGTGTTATTGACCAGTGAATTAAATTGAACAGTCTTCGGGTGTTAGTGGATGAATATCTTCCTTTGACAAAACCTGTTTGGTCTGGATGGATGATTGATGGGATTACAGTTTCCAATCGGTGGGCTAGAGCTTTGGCAATGATTTTTGTGTCTACATTGATGAGAGAAATAGGTCGGTAGTTGGCAGGGTGTTTAGGGTCTTTATTAGGTTTTAGTATTAAGGTTATAGTGGCTGAATTCATATGGGGAGGAAGTTTAGAGTTTTTTCGAGTCTTGTAGCATACTTAATGAATAATGGTGAGAGTACTGGCCAGAAGTGCCTGTAGAACTCAGCAGGGAAGCCGTCAGGACCGGGTGATTTGTTATTGGGCATTGACTTGAGAGCAGAATATAGTTCTGATTCTGTAATTGGAGAGTCTAATCTTGATATTTGATTGGAAGAGAGGGTGGGCAGTTCGATGTTGTTGAGGAAAGAATGAATTTGTTTGGGATTTGGGTCAAGATCTGAAGAATATAGTTTGCTGTAGAAATGTTCAAATATTTTGTTTATTTCTGTGTGAGATGTTGTGTGCTTCCCTGCTGAGTTCATAATAATGGGAATTGATGTTTTTTCCTTATTTAGTTTAACCTGGTTCGCTAGATATTTACCTGATTTATTACCATGAAGGAAGTTTTCTTGTCTGAGTCTGTGGATGAGGAATTGAGTCCTTTTGTTTGTTATTTCGTTTAGTTTGTATTTTAATTTATTTAATTCCTTTTCTTGGTTCTCAGAAGGGTTGATCATATTTATTTGTTCCAGTTTATTTATTTCTTGTTCTAGATGTTTTTCTGTTTCTTTTTCCTTTTTTGACTTGTGTACAGAGAAGGCAATGATTCGGCCTGTAAGGACTGCCTTTCCTGCCTGCCACAGGAGAGAAGGCGATGAGCCTGGGGAGTCATTCAGATCCATGAAGGATGCCCACTCTCTCCGAAAAAAACTATCAAAGTCTGGATCTGAGAGTAGAGATATGTTGAAGCGCCATCTGGATTTTGGTTTAGGTTGATATGAGTGGTTCCAAGAGATGGAGACAGGTGCATGGTCACTGATGGTTATGGGATGGATTTGTTGTTCTGAGATTTGTGACATAATGGAGTTGCTACTGAGTATGAAATCAATACGTGAATATGAATGATGAACTGTGGAGTAGTATGTATATTGTTGTTTTGTTGGGTAATTAAGTCGCCAACTATCGCCAAGGCCAAAGTCTTTTATCAGGTGTTTGAGTGTTTCTGTTGATTGCCAAGTCCGTGTATTATTATTATTTGATCGGTCTATATTGGGGTCAAGTACAGTATTGAAGTCTCCTGCCAGGATGATTGGACAGGTGGAGAATGTTTGAAGGTGGGAGAAAAGATTTTGGAAGAAAGTTGTATCATCTGTATTAGGGCCATATACATTACCAATTGTGACAGGGATGTTGTTAATGGAAATGTTAATTATTATATAGCGACCCTCTGGATCCGATATGGTTGAGTTGTGTATAAACTGAATATTTCTATGAATTAGTATGCATACTCCTCTTTGCTTACTATTGTAGTGGGCTGAAAATATTTGGTTATATTGTGGTGATTTTATGTTCTCATAAGTTGTGTCTGTGGCATGAGTTTCCTGTAAAAGACATATGTCAGCTTTAAGTTTAGATAGATGGTCTAGTACTTTAAACTTTTTTTTCTGATTACCAATACCGCGAATATTCCATGTGGCTAGTTTGAGTGTTGCTATATTAGTTGTAGTTATTATAATAGGGAGAATATTTGTCTAGTCTAGTTGTGTGACTGTGTGTGTGTGCGTGTGTGCATGTGTGTGTTTTCAAGTGAGAGTGAGGGGGGAGTACAGAAAAAACGTGTGAGCTTAATGTGAATGGCATTATGCATTAACATTGGTTTTGTCGGATGGGGCATTAAATGGTTCCACAAGTTTGAATCTCCCCCTGCCGCAGATGAAGGAGGTATGGATAATTAAACAAACAGGTCAATAGAAGGAAATACTATCGCTATTACTACTGCTACTACTACTACTACTACCTCACTATTACCAGCGGTACTATCAATATATTAATAATAATAATAATAATAATAATAATAATAATAATAATAATAATAATGACACCAGTAGTAGAAGCTATTTTGAAAATTAACTAGTGTTACCAACAATTAAGAATGATTTTAAGGAGAGGTTCATTTTAGTCAATTCTGGAAATAAGCAAAAGAACGACAGAAGAAAGAGCTTGTCTCCTTTGTAATAGATAGGTTTAATCTATACTGTTACGATACTGTTAACTCCGTGGAGACAAGCTAATGTCACGCTGCACACCTTTAAGGCCATACTGCAAAACTCCAGACAAAGCAATTACATGAGTCAACACTGGAGCAAAGAAGGGAAATAACAATAACATGGTTAACTTGTCTAAATAGTCAATTGTGTGTAATAAATCTGCTTTAAATTGCAATAAATTGTCTCTGCGTTTTATATGGAATTTTTGTAGAGGAATTTTGTTTGACTCACTGTTACTTCTAGTATTTTTGTACTTTTATTTTCAGCTTTTTTCAGAAACTGCGCCTTAATAGACTCGTATCACAACGGCAGGAAGTGCCGCAATGTTGAGTCGTGCAACTTCCGGTCAATGCTTTTCTCTGGCAAAATACCTGTGGAAAAGTGTTGCATATTTTTGAGCAGCTTCATAAATCTTCTTTAAGTTTTCGTCTTTCTTCCCTTGATCGTTGTGGATAAATTCTTCATGGACAGAATCTGTTCTTTGTCGACCTTGTTGGATGAAGATTTGGTGTTGGGGCAGATTTATGAAGCTGCTCAAAAATATGCAACACTTTTACACAGGTATTTTGCTGTAGAAAAGCCTTGACCAGAAGTTGCGCAACTCAACATCACGGCACTTCCTGCTGTTGTGATAATAGTCTATTGATGTAAAACTATAACAAATATATATCCCACCAAACTAAGTAATGATTATGAAAGTGCACTTATTTTAAAGGACCTATATTTTCTGATCTCTGTTATAATGTTTCCGCATCACAAACATACTGAGTGAATGAAGAATAATCTGTAAAATAATCCTCTGTAAAGCGTCTTTGTGACATCTGTCTGTGAAAAGCGCTATATAAATAAACACTTACTATAAACACTTACTATACTGTACCAGAAATTGTGTTTAGTTTCATTCCCACTCTTTAATGCACATTCTCTCACATTAAAACTGTTCCATCTTGTACTGTCGTGTGTGGATAATTTCAGCCGTAGAATTGCACGTCTCTTCCTCAGGTAAAAGGTAGTTATTAACTTAAAACAAACAGGAAGCTTTTACTTTTTGTTGAGTGGAGACTGGAAATTTCAGTGCTGAAATTATCCAGAAGATTCTAATTTAAAAACACAGTGAAGGTAGTTATTAACTTGAAAACTACTTCACAACATCACAAGGTGAAGCAGTATTGTGAGCTTTGGAGATTTAGACAGACTCATAACAAATGGCTCCTCAAACATGTGTGAATGAAACAAAACGCAACTCCAGGTCTGTTTTTATGGAGGTAACAAAGTCAGTAAGTCATTATCATATGACTTAACAGCTCATAAGGGAATTTCTTCCGTTCTGGTCAGACAGTTCTGATGGACACTGCCTTATACCTGCCTGAAGGGAGGATCTAACTACACTGAAACTACTCTGAAACTAACACACCTACTTGTTTGCAGTTTCTGTTTGTGACCTTGGCCTATTGAACTGCACAAAGTGGGGACTGTGCCTGAGTCATATCAACATTCTGGCCCCTGATAGGTGCTTTTACCCCTCTGGGCATACAACTATTCCTTTCTTTGTTCAGATTTAGGTCTGTGGACTGTAACAGACTGACACACTGTATGTGTTTGAGAACTGCTCTGAAAATGCTGCAAATGAATTACCTTCTGGGATCAATAAAGTTTTCTAAATCTGAGGATGCAGTTATAAATAGGAGAGAGATGATGTCTGAGTCCTCTGAGATGTCTGTTCAAGCATGGATAGTAGGGATGTAACAAGAACTGAAATATGGTGATATCGCATCGTCAAAGGTCTCACAGTAATATCGTGGATCATCAAAATATATCGAATCACAAGTCTCTTTGCTTAAATCACAGGTGTCAAACATGCGGCCCGGGGGCCAGATCCGGCCCTCCAAGACCTTTAATCTGACCCTTGGCTGATTTTCTATTAAAATATTGAAAATTTTCAGATTGTTCTGGTCATTTTCTGCGCAGCTTAGCATTTCAGCGTCTCCAGTGCTTCTGTGCGTGGCGCCTCCACCAGACAAATGAAGACCTGCCTCTTTCCAAACGCTCTTAAAGGACGATCGTTTTGACTGTTGACCGTGACACCCTCATCAGCAAAATGTAAAAAATAAGAAAAGTGGAGCTGAGTGCAGGATTTTCCAAGAAAAACTGACTAATTCTTATTTGTTCACGGAGGTGAATGGGAAACCTGTACGCTTGGTGTGTTTGCAACAAGTGGCGGCGCTCAAGGAATATGATCTTAAACACCACTATGAGACACTGCGAAAAATACAATAAATTGAACAGAGAATTGAGAAGACAGAAGATCAACGAATTTTTGCTGCGACTGAAGAAACAGCAGTCTGCTTTCACCCAGGGGCCAAGAGGTTAGTGATGCTGCTGTGAAAGCAACCTGACCTAGCATAATATTATAATATTTTGTTAAATAAAATCAAATAAAAAAGAGTTCTGTAATAGATTTGCGTTTCTCTGCACAAATATTTGGACTCATTGCTATTTTTGGGGTATATATGCCATGAGTTTTCTGATCCGGCCCCTTTGGAGTCAAAGTTGGTTGTATACGGCCCCCGGACCAAAATGAGTTTGACACCCCTGGCTTAAATGAAGAGTTTTGATGCAGAAATAGCTAAAAAAAAAACAGAGGGAACTACATAGACCATGATCCTTTGCTCTGTTTCAGTGCAGACGACATGAAATAACTGTTCTAAGCACTTCATTCTTTGGATTAAGTCTTGTGAAGGCATTTTTAGAGAAAAAAGTTGCAGTTTTGTGCCTCCACAAAATATTGTAATAAATATGGTACAGTGAGATGTATATGGTGAAAATATGGTGAGATTTGGATATCGTTCCATCCCTAATGACAATAAATGTTGTACCAAATGACTGGTCAAAGCATTTTAGAATGTCAGTCTTGTTATTATGTAGAATATCGTAATATTGTAAGCCTCCCCACCATATCATGAGCTTTTCCACGATATCACAATAAATATCGTACCGTGAAGTTCATACCGTGACAATATCGCATCATAGAGACTTTGATATCATTACACCCCTAATGGATTGTCTTTCCTAACAAAAATAGCCTCTTTAACTTCCCTCTCAACCTTTTCTTTTCTCTTTGAGATGTTTCTCCAGTGTCCACCAATAATCTGTCCAGAATTGAAGTATTTCTTATTTGTCCGGCTGACAGAATTGAATTTTCCTTTGCTAGAAGACCTTTGTTAGGTGAAAACTTTCCACAATAAGGACAGCCTGGAGTTCACGCTGTAAATTTTACTCCAAATAGTGTTGCGTGAACACAGTGATGTATGAGGTCGCTGGAACAATCATCTCAATTTCTGAAAGGAGAGGGGCTCATGTGACAAGGAGATCTGACCAAGGGCAAGAGAGACAGCAGCAGATGTAAAGGATACTTGGCCAAACAAACAACACACGACAGTATATGTGGGTACAGTTGTCACGATACTAACATTTTGATACTAAGGGAGCTGCCAGTATCTCTCCACCCCCTTCGTAGCTTGCCAAGGGATTTCTGAATCATACATACTGTATAGTGCATCCGGAAAGTATTCACAGCGCTTCATTTTTTCCATGTTACAGTCTCATTCCAAATTGTATTAAATTAATCTCTTACCTCAAAATTCTACACACAATCCCCCATTATGACAATGTGAATTTTTTTATTTTTTTTACATTTTTTTTACATTTTTTTAATTAATTAAAAATAGAAAATTAAGAAATCACATTTACAGAAGTATTCACAGCCTTTGCTTAATACTTTATTGATCCACCTTTGGCAGCAATTAAAGCCTCAAGTCTTTTTGAATATGATGCCACAAGCTTAGCACACCTATCTTTAGGCAGTTTTGCCCATTCTTCTTTGCAGTAATTCTCAAGCTCCATCAGGTTGGATGGGAGACGTCTGTGCACAGCCATTTTCAGGTCTCTCCAGAACATTCACAGAGTGGTTCTAAAGCCAATTCTTTGAGATCTTGGCTGTGTGCTTCAAGGTCAAGAGCGCTCTGGAGCAGGTTTTCATCCAGGATATCTCTGTATATTGCTGCATTCATTTTCCTTCTATCCTGACTAGTCTTCCAGTTCCTGCTGCTGAAAAACATCCCGATAGCATGATGCTGTCACCACCACGCTTCACTGTAGGGATGGTATTGGCCTGGTGATGAGCGGTGCCTGGTTTCCTCCAAACATGACGCCTGGCATTCACACCAAAGAGTTCAATCTTTCAATTTATTTTTTGTAGCGCCCAAAATCACAACAACAGTTGCCTCTAATGGCGTTCCAAGATTGTCTCATCAGACCAGAGAATTTTGTCTCTTATGGTCTGAGAGTCATTCAGGTGCCTTTTGGCAAGTTCCAGACGGGCTGCCATGTTCCTTTTACTAAGGAGTGGCTTTCGTCTGGCCACTCTACCATACAGGCCTGATTGGTGGATTGCTGTAGAGATGGTTGTCCCTCTGGAAGGCTCTCCTCTCTCCACAGAGGAACGATGGAGGTCTGACAGTGACCATCGAGTTCTTGGTCATCGCCCTGACTAAGGCCCTTCTCCCACAATTGCCCAGTTTAGACGGCCGGCCAGCTCTAGGAAGAGTCCTGGTGGTTGCAAACATCTTCCATTTATGAATAATGGAGGCCACTGTGCTCATTGGGACCTTCAAAGCAGTAGAAATTTTTCTGTATCCTTCCCCAGATTTGTGCCTCCAGACAATCCTGTCTCGCAGGTCTACAGACAATTCCTTTGACTTCATGCTTGGTGTTTGTGCTCTGACATGCACGGTCAACTGTGGGACCTTATATAGACAGGAGTGTGCCTTTCCAAATCATGTCCAATCAACGGAATTTACCACAGGTAGACTCCAATTAAGCTGTAGAAACATTTCAAGGATGATCAGTGGAAAAAGGATGGACCTGAGCTCAATTTTGAGCTTCATGGCAAAGGCTGTGAATACTTATGTAAATGTGATTTCTTAGTTTTCTATTTTTAATAAATTCAAAAAAAATAAAAAATAAAATAAAATAAAAACTTTTTTCACATTGTCATAATCGGGGATTGTGTGTAGAATTTTGAGGTACGAGATTAATTTAATACTATTTGGAATGAGGCTGGAATGTGGAAAAAATGAAGTGCTGTGAATACTTTCCGGATGCACTGTATTGTGCTGAATAACTAAAATTTGACTTAATTAAATGCCTATTACCATTGTAAATGTGATACCTATCTTTGCACTCATAAATAGATAATCTTTGTCTAAATGTTTTACAGCCATCAAACTGTACCTCATCTAAACGCGCTTATATTTATTTGATTTCTTGTGACCGCTAAAATGAGCAGCTCTCTGGCATTTTTGTTTTGTAAAAGCAGCTCACCAGAGGAAAAAGGTTGGAGACCCCTGCTCTATACTGATTCTGATACCACGTTGATAATAAAAACACTCTTTCTTTAAACAACAGAATAGGATTTTCAACATTAAATGGCCATTACTTCTCCATCTATACTAGTCTATGTGCTCTTATACTTGTCCTGATACAGCTCCAGATCATTCTAAAGGGATTCAGGAATTTACATCCTGTGAATGGGACGTTTTTAGTATCGATACTCAAATGAGTATTTATTTCTGTTTTTGTATCAATTAGTATCTGATTCATGATAGTTTTGACAGCCTTAAAGGTGGATCGTGTAGCCAAAATATATGCTTGTGGAAGAGAATTGTAACTGCAAACTAAACAAATCCCAGAATAACTGTCTGGGTGTAACATCTGATTTATAATTTAAAGTTAAAGGGCTTGTACCAGTATTTTGCCATGTGTCTTTTACCAGTAATATAGTGAATAAGCAGCTCTTGAGGTCAAAATAATTCTGCTGCGTGCATCTAAAGATAAAGCGGTAACCCACATCCTAAAACACCTCATATAAAATGAAATATGTTTACATTCTGAATCAGTTTAATCAGTTGTTGATGGTTGTTGTTACAAAAATTATTTACAGGCTCAGCATCCGTGCTCCACAGCAGCTGAAAGTGTGAGCTCTGCACTTTCTGTTCTGTGGGGACAGACTCATATCCTCACTAATACAGTGTGTACAGCAGAAAAGCACACAAGCAACATCCGCCCGGAGATGTCTATAGGCACTGCTCATTTAATCTACCACTACTGCTTTAAAACCCCTCTGTCCCAGGTATAATTTGCTTTTAAAATGCACATTCCCAAATGACTTCAGCTGGTGGAATTAAAGGCACAGCAGCTGATGTATAGTTTAGTTTAGGGAATGTAAAAACCAGAGCCTGTTCATTTTAAACTGTTTGCAGTGCTCTCAAGTTATATACTTTGCCATCCGAGATGTGGAAAACATCTGTTTGCTGCTGCCAATATAGTGGACCAAGCTGAGAGCAGAGGGACAAATGTGTCCCCTTCATTTATAGGAACAGGCAGAACAGAAGATACAGGACATAACATGGGGTCGAGGGGCGTGGTCCATGCTCACATGCAAAACCAGCGGCATAGGCTACAAGATTAAGTTGAAATGAAAAAAACCTGATTTAAAATGTAATCATTGTTGTGGTGTGACCAACACACTCAGAGCGCTCCTCTGCTCAGCTGGTCTGGTCTTGTCCCATAACCATTTATCCAGGAAGAAGGCCTGCAGTGTCCAACAGAATAAATCTGATTCAGCACCTGTGCTGTGCGGTGAGGACGCGTGAGCTCCTCTTGTTATGCTTTCATTATATGAAATGCGAGCAGCCTCTGCTCTGTGCACTGAGTCAGGACTAATAGAGGCCCGAGTCTACAGTGTGTTCGTGCAGTCATCATCAGAAGGTGCTCTCTATAGTGGGCCTGTGCCACTTTATACGACGCCTGGACCTGAGGCTTAGGAAAGTCTAAGTGTTGTAAAGCTGTGTACTTTAAGCCAAATGACTCTGGGAGCTTCAGAGGAGAACTATTTACAAGGCCTGTCTAAGGCTCTCTGATGATCCTCAGTTTAGTTCTGGTTGGAAATCCACCACATTAACTAAGTTTGACTTAAGGGATGCTCCATGAAAGTTGTTGTCTTGCAGTTCCACAGAAACTGGAGAATAAATTTCTAAGTACAAATCATAGTAACATGAAAAAGTAAACAGATTCAAGTACTCAAGTATTTCACACTACACCTTAAAGTAATGAGTTAAAATTGAATGATCTTCATGGAGATTTGTGATGACCATATCCAACGATCTAACCTGGTCAGAAACTAATAAAAGGTTCATTATGTAACTTTTTGGTAGAGTCTGCTTGTCTCCACACTCTTACTCAACCTGGAATGATCCACAGTAGGGCAGTAATCTCATTTAGTCTCTCCATAGACACAAACACGCCAAGTTTCAAGTTAGATCTGTGGAGAGGCAAATCAGCTCACATTTTTTTCCCATGTAATAAAGTAAAACTGGTTTTGCCTGTCGTCTACAGCTATAGGTCTATATTGTAAAATCCACTTAGATCCAAATGAGACAGATGTGCGATGTTTGCATTATCCTCCACAAACCAAAAAGTAGGGCTGGTGCGCTGTTAGCATGCTAGTTGTTCTGACACTCCTGTCTGGTCTTTGAAAGTTGTGAAAAGCACTTATAAACTCATCATGGTGGAAAAATCAGGATGTTAGGAATAGGTTAGAATGCAAAGTCTATAGGGGGAGTGTGTTCAGGCTAATCCATAGTTTCTAAAGTTTCAGAAACACATTTACCTGCTTGTCTTCATCGAGGTGTTATGTTTCCTGAAATGTTCCATGGTATGATATTAAGCATATTCATCTAGTATTTATTTATCACGTATGAATAAATGAGTTGCCTCTCCACAGATCTGAATTGTAGCATACTCCTGTACTCCGCTTGTCCCCCTTGTGATAGATAGGCAGATCCTCCACTAGAAATGTTACTCAGTAGGGTTGGGCGGTATCCAAACCGTTAAACCTTCTTAGCGTTTTACCGGGATGTACGGTATTACCATGACTAACTAAGAATTATTTTGTACCACAGAAACATCATAGCAGCTTTATATTTGAAGATGAGGCACAAGTTCTGATCAAACCAAACGTTGCCTCGCGTTCGATCACAGCAGCAGTTTTTATCAGCGCTTATACTGTATGCAAATGAGCCATGCGGTTTTAAGTTTAGTTTCTGTAAAACATAAACAAGTGTGCGCAAAGCTGCATTAAACACATTATTATTCATAGTCTATAATGAGCGGAGCAGCGGAAATGTAGAGCGGTGGAGAGGACCAATCACAGCCCTTATTGTCTGCGTCGCTTCCCCAGGCTGTCTGTGACATTTTAACAAATGTTTCGCAGGAGTACGACAGTCAACGTGGACTGTTGACGCAAATACGTTTTGATGCAGAACCATAAATTGGGCTTTACCATCCCCTCCGTGAAAGTCTGACTTCGCACTCAAGCGGAAACTTGGGAACGTTCAATAAAACGTCTCCATCACAAACTTTTTCGGCTCAACATCACACATGAAGCGTCAGTCAGGTTTTTTTCTTTTTCCTCGCTGCGTGTGGATGGAAATCTCCGAGCAGAACCACGTTTGAAGAGGAGAGAGAGCGGAGGGGAGAAAGTCCTGCTATGGTTTTAGGTCCTTATGCAGATTTTTTTATTGACAGTAAAGAAACTGATACCATTGCTACTTTTTAATATCGCGTCTGGTTCTCATTTGTTACCACATTTATTCAGTTATTTATTTTCGGAAAGTCTATGGAAAAAATTAAAGAAATGTACTTCTGGAACCAGCCAGTGGGTGGTCACTGCTGTTTTTCACATTTTAATACGCCAAAAGCTGGTAAAGAACCTTCAGAAACAAGATGTGTAAGCCCAAAGTTTTAAATGAGCACTCCACACCTTGACATGACTGTCCAGCATCAGCCTTTCGTCCGTCTCCCTCTCCCTCGGGACCAGGCGGTATGGCTATGGCATATTTCTCCACACCGCACTAATGTTTTCCATTAGGAATCAAAGCTGGGCACAGTTGCTCCTCTCACACAGCAGGTCCATTTTATTGATAGAACTGTGCACGAGCAGCCACTGTCCTTGCCCCATAGTGATGTGAATGTCAATGGATGGACGATTGTAGAAATGCTAATAACTAATAAGCCTCATTTATTTGGCAAGTATCAATAATGAAGCAAACTGAACAAATTGTACCTTTCCAGAACCGTTTTGGAATGCTCTTGATCTGTTTAATGAGAAACAACAAAATGATATGATTGCATTTGCTTGATTGTTCCTTGCTGCCGTGTTTGGAATACCGACGTCCCGCTCCTCCAATCCCCTTCCTGAATCCGCCAAAGCCTCGCCCAATAAAAGTGCAGTCCTTGTTTCGAACCAGACTCTCGCTGGCGTAATGTGTGTACTTATGTAAACCGTCAGTCGAGACACCGGAGGTTGCCCTTTTGTTAAGTTTGGGCGACTGCCAGTATGGCTTGGCCTCAGGCGTTTATACATTTATTTAGATTTATCAGTATTCACTCTTTTCAAGCGCCCCTTTCTGTTGTTATTTACTTTTACTGATTTATGTAAAACTTGACCTTCATATACTTTATAAAAGCCGCTTCATTTAAATTACATCTGGTTTGGGTTAGTCTCCTTTCTCCATAGCACTAGTTTGTAACATTTATAATATTCTAAAACTCCAGAATTTATAAGCTCAAAAGTGTTCTGGACTGTTGTTGGGTTTATTAAAACAAAATTACAAATGCCTAAAATGCCTAAAATGTTCATAGGAGTCAAGGTTCTTCACCACTTTTCATCAAGGAAACGTTTTGCGGAAGCCAAAATTGTTCCTAAGAAGTCCTTCAGTTGTTCTTAAGATCATTTCATGCGTAAGAGCCAAGTGTAACAGTACTTTTACTTGAGTAAAAGTTCAGACTGACCTGCCCACTGCGAGTAAGTATAGAAGAGACATGATTACAGAAATGATTACAACAGGGGTGTAGTGGGCAGGGACGAGGGGGTTTGCCTCCACCCACTTCTCCTGACGGGAGATAGAAAAAATAACAAATAAAAAAAGGAAAATAGCCACAACTTGAATGTCAAACCAGAGCTATTGGGAATGGTGAAAACAACCTGCAGGTCATATAAACAAGGTCTAAACCAGGACTAAACCAGGTTTAGTCCTGGTTCAGTTCTGGTTTAGTCCTGTTTAGTCCTGGTTTAGTCCTGATTCAGTTCTGGTTCAATCCTAGTTTAGACCGGGTTTAGTCCTGATATAGACATGGTTTAGACCTGGTTCATTTCTGGTTTAGTCCTGGTTCAGTCTTGGTTTAGAACTGTTTTAGTCCGGGTACACCCCTGGTTCAGTCCTGTTTTCGTCCTGGTTCAGTTCTGGTTTAGTCCTGGTTCAGTTCTGGTTTAGGCCTGGTTTAGTCCTGGTTCAGTACTGGTTTAGACCTGGTTTAGTCCTGCTTTTGTCCTGGGTTAGACCTGGTTTAGACCTGGTTCCTTCCTGGTTTAGTCCAGGTTTAGTCCTGTTTTTGTCCTGGGTTAGACCTGGTTTAGAACTGGTTCATTTCTAGTTCAGTCCTGGTTTAGTCCTGGTTCAGTCCTGGTTTAGTCTGGGTTTAGTCCAGGTTTAGTCCTGGTTTTGTCCTGGTTTAGACCTGGTATAGCCCTGGTTCAGTTCTGGTTTAGACCTGGTTAATTTCTGTTTTAGTCCTGGTCAGTCCTGGTTCAGTCCGTATGCAATGTAAAAGTCCTGGTTCAGTCCTGGTTTAGTCCAGGTTTAGTCCTGGTTTTGTCCTGGTTTAGACCTGGTTTAGTCCTCGTTCAGTTCGGATTTAGTCCTGGTTCAGTTCTGGTTTAGGCCTGGTTTAGTCCTGGTTCAGTTCTGGTTTAGACTGGGTTTAGTCCTGGTTTTGTCCTGGTTTAGACCTGGTTCATTTCTGGTTCAGTCCTAGTTTAGTCCTGGTTCAGTCCTGGTTTAGTCCTGGTTTAGTTCTGGTTTAGTCCTGGTTTAGACATTGTTTAAAACTGGTTCCTTCCTGGTTTAGTCCTGGTTCAGTTCTGATTTAGTCCTGGTTCAGTCCTGGTTTAGTCCTGGTTTAGTTCTGGTTTAGTCCTGGTTTAGACATTGTTTAAAACTGGTTCCTTCCTGGTTTAGTCCTGGTTCAGTTCTGATTTAGTCCTGGTTCAGTTCTGGTTTAGGCCTGGTTTAGGCCTGGTTTAGTTCTGGTTCACTTCTGGTTTAGACCTGGTTTAGTCCTGGTTTAGACCTGGTTCATTTCTGGTTCAGTCCTGGTTTAGTCCTGGTTCAGTCCTGGTTTAGACCTGGTTTAGCCCTGGTTTAGTCCTGGTTCAGTCCTCTTTTCGTGTTGGTTTAGTCCTGGTTTAGTCCTGGCATAGCCCTGGTTCAGTTCTGGTTTAGGCCTGGTTTAGTTCTGGTTCACTTCTGGTTTAGACCTGGTTTAGTCCTGGTTTAGTCCTGGTTTAGACCTGGTTCATTTCTGGTTCAGTCCTGGTTTAGTCCTGGTTCAGTCCTGGATTAGACCTGGTTTAGTCCTGGTTTAGTCCTGGTTCAGTCCTCTTTTCGTGTTGGTTTAGTCCTGGTTTAGTCCTGGCATAGCCCTGGTTCAGTTCTGGTTTAGACCTGGTTCATTTCTGCTTTAGTCTTGGTTTAGTCCTGGTTTCGTACTGTTTTCCTCCTGGTTCAGTCCTGGTTTAGTCCTGGTTTAGTCCTGGTTTAGTCCTGGTTCATTTCTGGTTTAGTCCTGGTTTAGACCGGGTTTAGTCCTGGTTCAGTCGGACACTCAAACTGAACACTCAGCTTCAGGTGGCGGAAAGACTAAAAAAAAGGAGCCTGTCCCTGGATCAACGCTCTGATTTATGTTCTGTAGGTGATTATGAACGGTGTTAATGTTAACAACACGATTCTGCATCATTTTGAGTAAAAAAACATAAAATATTACAGACTTTTTACTGGGCTGGAGCCTTTATGTTTGTACTGAGAGTGAGTTGAGGATATGGCGTATGGGGTGAAGGTGGATGGGGACGTCGATAAATCTGCGAATAACATTGCTTCTCTCACGTTAGCAGATGTTAATACCTGATGCTTGTCTTACTTTTTTCCACAAATAACTTCTAAATTTTACAACTATCTTCTGATCAATAAATAAAATCATCAACATCAGACGCTCCTCACCATAGCAACACATGGGACACACTGTACGGACTCAGAATACAGAACAAGAGGGAGACAGAACAAAGCCCGTCTCTTTTCTCCTCTGCTTTGCTTTGATGTAATGACCTTTACCAAAGATGGAAACAGATTTTAGATTATCATCGGTCGTACAAAGTCAAACAAAAGAATGATTCGGCTCTGAGTAATGCACGCCGTATGAAGAGCTGTTGTCCGTGCTTTCAGAGCTTCTGCTGACATCAGAGAGTCATAACCTCAAACTTTTGGTACCTGTTTGTTTTCCTAAAGCCCCGTTAACGACTTCCATGTGCCGAAAAGATTAGCAGTGACATTTGTGAACATTATAGGCTGTAATTATCACGTACTAAAGGATTTCCCAGACCACCGCGATGGCCTGGTCGAATGATGTCACGGTAAATGAAACAATAATACAACTGTAGCCTAAAGCGCTTAGCAAAGGTAGTAACGGCAAATGTCAGCTTCATTTCGGCTTTATGGAGCAGGTCTGGAATGGCAGTAGCTGTTAGTAAAAGTTTATAAAGTTAATTGGAAGTTGGCTAAAAGGGTAATGCTGCATTCTCTTGGGCTCAGAACCAGGGGGAAACCGACCTCCACCTCGAGAAAGTGCGATGGAACGGCCGATCAAATGGGGGTTCCGAAACACCTACTCGGGTTAGTTCGAATCGGATGGATTTACGTCACAGGAAAAATGGCGGAACACATGGTAAATGGGGAGAATTGTCTTTTTTGTCATTTTGATGTGTGAAGTTGTGTCTGTGTAGAGAAAGTGTCTTCTAAAAACTTTGTAGTGACATTTAGACTTTCTTGCACATCATTTGACAGTCGACTTCTAAAATATTTCTTAACTCTTTATTAGAAGGAGCCAGTGATACCAGACGTTATGCTAAACTTTCTCGATTGTCCATATTTTCCTGACTGTTGCAATGGAACGCAACCAGAACTAAACCAGGACTAAACCAGAACTAAACCAGGACAAAACCAGAACTAAACCAGGAGGCACAGGGCTAAGCGCAGCCGTCGCCCGATCGCACTTTGCGGACACCCTGCTCCATGGAATCGGGTTCTCTCTCTCGCTCTCAAATCCAAGATTAGTCCTGGTTTAGTCCTGGTTTAGACCTGGTTTAGTCCTGGTTTAAGTTCTGGTTTAGACCTGGTTCAGTCCAAGTTCAGTCCTGGTTCAGTTCTGGTTCAGTCCTGGTTTGGTCCTTGTTCTGTCTTGATTCAGTTCTGGTTTAGACCTGTTTTAGTCCTGGTTCAGTTCTGGTTCAGTCCTGGTTTAGTCCTGCTTTAGTCCTGGTTTATTCCTGGTTCAGTTCTGATTCAGTTTTGGTTTAGACCTGTTTTAGTCCTGGTTCAGTCTTGGTTTAGTCCTGGTTCAGTCCTGGTTCAGTCCTGATTCAGTTCTGGTTCAGTTCTGGTTTAGACCTGTTTTAGTCCTGGTTCAGTCTTGGTTTAGTCCTGGTTCAGTCCTGGTTCAGTCCTGATTCAGTTCTGATTCAGTTCTGGTTCAGTTTTGGTTTAGACCTGTTTTAGTCCTGGTTCAGTCTTGGTTTAGTCCTGGTTCAGTCCTGGTTCAGTCCTGGTTCAGTCCTGATTCAGTTCTGGTTCAGTTCTGGTTCAGTTCTGGTTTAGACCTGTTTTAGTCATGGTACAGTCCTGGTTCAGTCCAACATCTCGATCGATGTTTATTCTGGAACACAAACTGAAGGTGGTGAAGCTCCGAGACCTTCACCGTTCACGATATGGACAGAAGACATGTGGAAGAGAAAGAAGGAGCCTGTCCCTGGATCGATGCTCTGATTTATGTTCTGTATGTTGTGATTCTGCACCATTTTGAGTAAAAACTGGGCTGGCGTTTTTATCAATCTATAACAACAATCTATATGTGTATTTCAGGGGTCGTCGATGGCGTCACGAATCACCTACCCCCACTTAAAAAATCCCCTCTGCACCACTGCTCACCTTTTGTTTGGACACAAATTGACAGTGCATTCCTCTGATTGGTTAATTCGCCTGTCAATCACACCCAGTTCAAATCGGGGAGACAGGATCTGGCTCCAGATCCACTCATCTTTGTCAAGATTTGTCAAGGTGTGTGGTTCTGGCTGGACAGGAACACTGACCAGTATCCGGTGGAATGTTTCTTGTGTGTGAAACCTCCTGGAGTCACTTTTGAGAGTTAATTGAATTTTGACAGGTAAAATGAATGTCCGTGTCTTTTCTCAGCTGCGCCTGTTGGAAAGAGTAAAACTTTTTCTATCCAAAAGCAACACAGAAAAGGTTAGTTCCACTTTTATAAATTTTTTCAATGTTCATACGTTGAGATTTCACAGTCCTCATTTTTCACCTTCCATTTCGCTGCTGCTGCTCCTCCAAACAAATTCAGTGGTGGAAAAAGTACTGCAAATGTGTACCTAAGTAATAGTACAGTTACAACTACTATTACGAGTTTATTATTTTATAGTTTATTATATATAGGACCTATATTACGCTATTTTCTGATCTATGTTCTAATGTTTTGTCTTGTGTTTTGTTTCATTCGCAGACGTTTAACATACAAAAAAACCTGAATATTTAGGCTTAGTTCTCTCAAACAAAAAACAGTGTTCCACCTCGTGATGTCATGTGGTGATACAGGGAGTGCTCCACTGTGTTTGTAAAGTCCATACATCTTCACCAGAATGATTTGGATGATTTCAGACCTGGAATTGCCCATTTCTACTGAACAAAAGGTAAAAGGAGCTGTTAACTTGAAAACTACTACTGTACTAGATGACATCACAAGGTGGAACAGAGCGTTTTGAGTTTTGGAGATATACAGGGTGCCCCAATAAATTTGACATAACTTTGCAGATTAATCATTTTGGCAATTCTTGTTGAAATAACCCCCATTTTTCACAGAATGTATAGAAACAGATCAAGATTTTGCATCTTGGAATCTGTTTGTACACAGTCACCCAAGACAGTGCAGCCTTCAATGCAAAATTTGGAAAAACTTCACTTCACTGACAAAAAAATTTGGACTTTGTACCAAAAAATGCAAAGGTGTTGAAGCAGGGATCTGGTATCAACATCAACATCATCATTGAGCTAGACTTAGTAGTTTTCAAGATAATTGCTTTTAAAATGATGGCATTTTTTTGGGACACTCTGTATATACACCCAAATAATTCAGGATTACTGATACATGTGAATGAAACAAAACACAGCTTAAGTTATTCTTACTTGAATACAATTTTTTGCTTCTTTTATAAGTAGTTAATATGACAGACATAAGACCCCTACGAGGGGGGTCCCGTTCCTGCTGGGCCATGTGAAGACTGAGACTGAACCCCCACCCTGAGTCTCAACCCAGCCAACCCGCCTTGTCTCCATATAATAAACTCTTTGGTGTGGTCCTTGCTAGTGAATCCTTTATGATTAGTCCGTCTACATCTCCAAATCTCAAAATGCTCTGTTCCACCTCGTGATGTCATGGTCACATTGACATGATGTCACTTGATAGTTTTTAAGTTAACAGCTAACGTTTACTTTTAATTCAGTAAAATTTGGGCAAATTCAGGGCTGAAATTATCCAAATGCTTCTAGTGAAAGTGTATGGAGTTTAAAAACACACTTCCTGTATTACCACATGACATCACAAAGTGGAACAGAGTGTTTTCATTTTGAGAGAAGAGCTGTGTGAATGAAAACAAAACACAACTTCACCAGTGTTTGAGGTGAGAAAACATTAGAACTTATATCAGAAAACAGCACAATACGGGTCCTTTAATGCAGCAGGGACAGACGTGTAATATTTGCTTTTCAAGAACTGAGTCTGCAGATATTGTGATTGTGTGTTTACAGGTCACAGTGGCTGGCCCACATCCTGTAGTTAATCACAGAGTTGAGAGATTTGTTCTGCCCTGGGGGACCATGGAGCGCCGGAGAACAACCTCCAGCGAACACAGAGGAGGAGCCGCGCTGTTCGCTTTAAATTCCACACAGACTTCGACACAACTGAGAAACTAAGGGATATACTCGTAGACTTAAGGAATGTACGCAGTCGAGTTCAGGTTTAGGCTCATTGGCTAAACATTTATAGATATAGATACATATTTGGGCAGATATTTGCACTTTTTGGCGTATCCGTAATCAGGTTTAAACTCCGACAGATGCAGATATTTTGTTTGGCCCAACCAGCTGCCTTAATATCCATGAATGCTTTAACTTGATTTTTTATACAATCCTGTTCCATAGTAACTTAAAGCTGTATTATGTGCCTGGAATATTCCACAGTATAGCATTAAACCTGCCTATCTTGCGTTTATACAATTACAAGTGTTTTATACTGAAAAAGACCTTGAAAAACATGCATCTTTTGAGTTTTCTTGCTTCTCCACAGTTCTGATCTGCTACTTGGAATGGTGGTGCCACCTCCTTGTATCTATGGAGTATTCATAAATTTAATGCCAGACTGTGGAACATTTCAGGAAAAGCAGTAATTACCCCATGCAGACAAGCACGTGGTGAAGGGCCCATACTACGGTATTTTCTTATCGATCTTATAACGTTGTTTCCTCGTCAAAAACAGACCTGGAGTTGTGTTTTGTTTCATTCATACATGTTTAAGACACAAATCTTGCATATTTAGGCTGAGTTTTTCACTGAAAAAAACTGTCCCACCATAATGCAGGAAGCGCTCCCCTGTGTTTGTTAATCTCCATAAACCACCAACAATCCCTGGAACTGTCAACCTCTACTGAATTAAAGGTAAAAAAGGCAGCTGTTAACTTGAAAACTACCATTACATGACATCATAAGGTCCCCACTGACCCCACTCTCAATTCAATAGACCTAGCTGGCAACAGAAACTGTAAACAAGCAGGGTTAGTTTCAGAGTAATTTCTGGTAGCTAACTCCTCCCTCTTCCAGGTAAATATACACTCAACAAAAATATAAACGCAACACTTTTGTTTTTGCTCCCATTTGTCATGAGATGGACTCAAAGATCTAAAATTCATTCCAGATACACAATATTACCATTTCTCTCAAACATTGTTCACAAATCTGTCTAAATGTGTGATAGTGAGCACTTTTGCTTTGCTGAGATAATCCATCCCACCTCACAGGTGTGCCACATCAAGATGCTCATCAGACACCATGATTAGTGCACAGGTGTACCTTAGACTGTCCACAATAAAAGGCCACTCTGAAATGTGCAGTTTTGTCTCACAGCTAAATGCCACAGATGGCGTAAGCATTGAGGGAGCGTGCAATTGGCATGCTGACCGCAGGAATGTCAACCAGATCTGTTGCTCGGGCATTGAATGTTCATTTCTCCACCATAAGCCGTCTCCAAAGGTGTTTCAGAGAATATGGCAGTACATCCAACCGGCCTCACAACCGCAGACCACGTGTAACCACACCAGCCCAGGACCTCCACATCCAGCAGGTTCACCTCCAAGATCGTCTGAGACCAGCTACTCAGACAGCTGTTGAAACAATTGGTTTGCATAACCAAAGAATTTCTGCACAAACTGTCAGAAACCATCTCAGGGAAGCTCAACTGCATGCTCGTCGTCCTCATCGGGTCTTAACCTGAGTCCAGATCGTCGCCGTAACAGACTTGAGTGGGCAAATGCCCACATTCGATGGTGTCTGGCACGTTGGAGAGGTGTTCTCTTCACGGATGAATCTCGGTTTACATTGTTCAGGGCAGATGGCAGACAGCGTGTGTGGCATCATGTGGGTGAGAGCTTTGCTGATGTCAATGTTGTGGATCGAGTGGCCCATGGTGGTGGTGGGGTTATGGTATGGGCAGGCATCTGTTATGGACGAAGAACACAGGTGCATTTTATTGATGGCATTTTGAATGCACAGAGATACCGTGATGAGATCCTGAGGCCCATTGTTGTGCCATACATCCATGAACATCACCTCATGTTTCAGCAAGATAATGCACGGCCCCATGTTGCAAGGATCTGTACACAATTCTTGGAAGCTGAAAATGTCCCAGTTCTTGCATGGCCAGCATACTCACCGGACATGTCACCCATTGAGCATGTTTGGGATGTGCTTGACCGGATACGACAGCGCGTACCAGTTCCCACTAATATCCAGCAACTTCGCACAGCCATTGAAGAGGAGTGGACCAACATTCCACAGGCCACAATTGACAATCCGATAAACTCTATGCGAAGAAGATGTGTTGCACTGCATGAGGCAAATGGTGGTCACACCAGATACTGACTGGTTCTGAGTCCCCAGACCCCCAATAAAGCAACAACTGCACATTTCAGGGTGGCCTTTTATTGTGGACAGTCTAAGGTACACCTATGCACTAATCATGGTGTCTGATGAGCATCTTGATGTGGCACACCTGTGAGGTGGGATGGATTATCTCAGCAAAGCAAAAGTGCTCACTATCACACATTTAGACAGATTTGTGAACAATGTTTGAGAGAAATGGTAATATTGTGTATCTGGAATGAATTTTAGATCTTTGAGTCCATCTCATGACAAATGGGAGCAAAAACAAAAGTGTTGCGTTTATATTTTTGTTGAGTGTAAGTCAGTGTCCTCCAGCATTCTGACCAGAACTGAAGAAGCAGCTTGGATGAGCTGCGAAACGTCTTCTATCAAACACTCTTGCCCAGTTGACAAATTGAACTCTATCCTTTGCCAAGGATTCTACCTGAACGAATGAGGGATTCTACACACACCACAAGGTGTAACAGAGCATTTTGAAATGCAGCCAGACAAATAATAAAGGATTACTCGAACACGTGTGAATGAAACAAATTACAACTCCAGTATGTTTGTGATGAGGTAACAATATTATAGCATGACTTAAAGCTTAGCTCAATTTTGCTATAGGACCTTTAAACTTTAACTTTTTAACTTTAGGGGCCATAAGCAAGGACGGGCCTGGTTAGTACTTGAATGGGAAAATCAGTTGCCACAGGGGGGCGCCAATCACAAAAACTGTCATTGTGTCCTTAGGCAAGACACTTCACCCACATTGCCTAGTATGAAAGTGGTGTGTGTGAGTGTGGAGTGAATGAATAATGCTCTGTAAATAATGCTCTGTAAAGCGTCTTATACTATATAGATAAATACTTACTATAAAAAGTATAGGTGTGTACTGGTATCAGTACTAAAAAAACTGGACTTGTGTAATATGCGGCGCCTTATTTGATATTACACAAAGTTCAACAGAATAAGAAACACCACACAGGCACATTTGTTGTTCTCTGGGTAGTACACAGGAGGTTTTATTCCTCTAAAAAAACAAGGGAAATTCAAAATGTACATGTCTCCACTGGCAGTCCAAACAGTGGTGTCCTGTTTAGAGAAGAAGCTTTTATTCCATCTTATCTACCCATGATAAAACACAGTCACCAACTCATTTCTGTCAACATGACTTCCGCAATCACTCGTGTTTTTCCAGTTATCTCCACATCAAAAAAACATACCCGCCGGAGTGTTTTGCAAATCCTGTTTTGTTCTCTGCTTTTACAGAGGTGAATAAATGAGCTGTTAGTCAGATTAGCACCTTGTTTTTTCCACATGTTTAAGACTTGTTGAGAGCACTTCAGCAGGTAGATTACCACCGGTTTTGTAAGATCCCTGGGCAAAGCAAGAATTTTCCTTCCACATATTTGTGCAAAATGTGCCTCAGTACAGATATATTGTATAAGCAGCTCTTGTGGTCAGCATAAGTGCACTGTCTGTTTGCATGCTAGTTTTTGTCAGCATTCCTGTGATGGCAAACTCTGGTCTGGCCTCTGAAAGTTGGAAAGAGCTTCTAAACTCACAGTGAAAGTTTTCTTTAAAAGGGTCTGTCCAGAGAGCATTATTCAGCATTCAACATAGTCACCGATGCCATGTCCATAGGCCATCTTGGCAAGGGTAATTTGCATACCTGGTTCTTCAAAGACTCTTGGAATGCATAAAGTAAGTGAGGAAATGTATGAAATCCCTCTGTTGCCCAGGTAGGACCCAAAGCAAAGGAGAAATTCAATTCTATCAGCTGGACAAAAGGTTTTTGAATATGTTTCACAGCTCATCCAAGCTGCATCTTGAGTTCTGGTCAGACGCTGGAGGACACTGTCTTATATCTGCCTGAAGGAGGAGCTAAATACACTGAAACTACACTGAGGAGCCGTTTAAATGATAATGGTAATGGGGGAAAAACACAAAACATTTTGCCAGATGTCCAAATCGTCTAGACGGCAACAACGTTTTGAGGGGGTTGAAAAGGCAAAAATCTGAAAGCGCCCTCCAGAGTGGAAATCTTGAAAACTCTCCACCGTGTAAACAGTTGACAAAGGTTGAAAACGGAAAACTGCATTTTCGTGGGGTGTGGCGTAGACATTATGTCACGAGTCAGTTCAGGAAAAAAACAAACATGGCAGAGCTTCAACTCGCCCAAGCTGCAAATGCCAGTGACTCCACTGATCACACAGAGTCATTCAGAGCCTCGTACGTCCACATGAAATTGGTGTTATTATGCTTCACCAGGTTGTTTTGAATTGACGCGCTGGAGAAGAGGAAGTGAGAAGCAGAAGGGTTATATGCAGGTATTTGGTCTTGGTGGTGCTGCCCCCTACGCACTGGGCATGCAAACTACATCAGCAAACTGCAAGTTTTCCCCACCCAAAACGCTTGTGTAAATGTGGAATAAGAGAACAAGAACAAAAACACACACTTTGCGTTTTTGCTCCAGACTGTTTCCATGTAAACGTAGCCTGAAACTAACACACCTGCTTTTTTACAGTTTCTGTTCGTTAGCTCGGTCTAATGAACTGCACTAAATGAAGAGTCATTTTAGCAGAATTAGTCAGGCCCTTAATGGACCGTTCACACTTCTGGGACTGACCTGGCTCTCCTATTGTTTTATTTGTTTTTATTTAGATCTGAGGATGGAGTTGTAATAGGAGAGTGATGATGCCCGAGGCCTCCATTTCTGTTCAAGGAAGGATTGTCTTTCCAAACAAAAATAGCCTCTTTAACTCTCGAACCAATTCTTTTCTCTGGCTCAATCTCACCATGGGTCACTGAAAAAAAGCCAAATATTTTTCAACATATAAGTGCTTGTATCTCCTATATAGTTATAATCTATGACAACCGTGAATCATTATATTGTAATTAGCACACTTTAAACACCATACAGGACCAGTGGGAGCTGGCGTCGCTGTAAACACCATCACAACAAAACCGCAGTCGCTGTTCCCTCCTCCACAGAGCTGCACTATCACACCAGCAACTCGAGTCGCATGTTTTGAAATATTTGTACCAAACTAGCTACAAACATGGTACTGTCAAATCTAATGTGTATCACAGATTAAGAAAATAAAATTGGAGAATAAAGTGAGTACACAGTGTCACAGTGGGCATAAGCATGCAGGAGTGAAAACAGGAGTAGAACGGCAAAAGCGTCTTGAAAATAAGCAATTAAAGATGACTCAAAAACACGCACGAATCACTCCAAATACTTCAAGAGGGTCAATGAGAAGGGGAAACTACAACTACTTTTTAACCACAGTGAACAACTAATTGACATGTTAAAATAAGGAAACTACATGGAAATGGACAGAAGTGGGAACACTAAAGATAGCATTTACATAGATCACAGGTGTCAAACATGCGGCCCGGGGGCCAGATCCGGCCCTCCAAGACCTTTAATCTGGCCCTCGGCTGATTTTCTTTTAAAATATTAAAAATTTTCAGATTTTTCTGGTAATTTTCTGCGCAGCTTAGCATTTCAGCGTCTCCAGTGCTTCTGTGCGTGGCGCCTCCACCAGACAAATGAAGACCTGCCTCTTTCCAAACGCTCTTAAAGGACGATCGTTTTGACTGTTGACCGTGCCACCCTCATCAGCAAAATGTCAAAAATAAGAAAAGTGGAGCTGAGTGCAGGATTTTTCAAGAAAAATTGACTAATTCTTATTTGTTCACGGAGGTGAATGGGAAACCTGTACGCTTGGTGTGTTTGCAACAAGTGGCGGAGCTCAAGGAATATGATCTTAAACACCACTATGAGACACTGCGAAAAATACAATAACTTGAACAGAGAATTGAGAAGACAGAAGATAAACGAATTATTGCTGGGACTGAAGAAACAGCCGTCTGTTTTCACCCAGGGGCCAAGAGGTTAGTGATGCTGCTGTGAAAGCAACCTGACCTAGCATAATATTATAATATTTTGTCAAATAAAATCAAATAAAAAAGAGTTCTGTAATAGATTTGCGTTTCTCTGCACAAATATTTGGACTCATTGCTATTTTTGGGGTATATTTGCCATGAGTTTTCTGATCCGGCCCCTTTGGAGTCAAAGTTGGTTGTATACGGCCCCCGGACCAAAATGAGTTTGACGCCCCTGACATAGATGCATGGCCATCTGGTGACCCACTGATACTAGAGGTCTGAGAAAAAGCCTGTAATAGACACAAGGACACTCTGACCAGTACACAAGGCTAAGGTTTTCTTTTATTTTGTGGCTGATTCACACTTGCTTTATTTACACGGCCATTCACAAGTCTGGGCAATTTTTTTCTCATTCAGTTTGACTATTTCTTTAGGTTTACAGGTCCAATATTACACCAAATTGACTCTTGTGAGCTTAAAACCATGTTAGAACCTTGTTTCCTTCTCAAACACATACCTGGAGTTGTGTTTTGTAAGTTTTGTCATTCAAACATGTTTGAATAATCCTGCTTTTTTAGTCTGTCTACATCTCTAAAACTCAAAACACTCTGTTCCACCTTGTGATTTGGGCTGCCGCGGTAATCGTAATATTGCAATACCGGTATGATCAGTCGTACGAGGGATGAGGTGACTGCGCTAACCACATTTTGCATTTTAATGAGGCTCCATGCATACACTCGCCATCATTTTACTATTCTTCTATGTTTATGTGGCTCTGAACAAATGGGTTGAAAACCTGGGACCACACTTGTGAACACATGGGTTTGTTTGCGTAATGAATCAGCCTTCGTTTTGCTATTTACACTAAAGTGCACTGTTTAGGACCTGTCTGAAATGGCCCACGCACTCACAGTTTTTACCGCACATGGAAGCTTTTAGTGGAGTTTGGGACTAAAGCTCCTAGATCATGGAGCGAGGAGCACCTGACGCATTAAGTATGAGCTCTGGATGCCTCCTGAATCAGCGTGTACGAGCTCTGGATGCCTCCTGAATCAGCGTGTACGAGCTCTGGATGCCTCCTGAATCAGCATGTACGAGCTCTGGATGCCTCCTGAATCAGCGTGTACGAGCTCTGGATGCCTCCTGAATCAGCGTGTACGAGCTCTGGATGCCTCCTGAATCAGCATGTACGAGCTCTGGATGCCTCCTGAATCAGCGTGTACGAGCTCTGGATGTCTCCTGAATCAGCATGTACGAGCTCTGGATGTCTCCTGAATCAGCGTGTACGAGCTCTGGATGTCTCCGTCCAGGTGAGGAGCTTTGTCTTTGCACCGTGTTCGTGTGTGTGATTCATGACCTGTCTCGTTCACGCTGGAGCATCGTTTGTGGGGTTTCAGTGCGCAGCTATAAAACTATTCATAACGTGTCTGCTCCGTGTGCATTTTTCTCATCTCTCGCTGTTTTCATTTGGCAATAACTGCCAACTAAGGACTAAAGTTGTGCTTTTTATGCAGGTAACATGCAAATACAAATTCTGCGCACTTGTTTGTTCATCAGAGCTACAGAACATGCTTCGGGCGAGGCTGTGATGGGACCCGACTCACCCGAACCCGCTTTACCTCTTCTGAATGAGTTATCCAAGCCGCCTGAACCCGCTTGGGACATTCATTTAGATTCAAGGGGGAGATTCAAGATACCACAGTGGGGTTTACCATGGGTGTATTTGCTGTAGGTGTTAGTCACTGAAGAATTATAATAATAGCTATATCCTTGTAACTCATCTGTGAAACTTCATGACACTACATGTGCACGTGTTTGTCCCTTAGTCCTGGGTGTGGTTTTATAGATATTTTACAAGTACATTGTCAATGTTCATGTATAATTATGGACCTCTGTGCTGTATCACGCACACGTAAAGTTACCGCAAGCTAAATTCTTAAACTGCGACAGCCCTGCTTACTACCTACAGTTTTGCAGTTGCTACGTTTTACCTTTTTGTTCGTAGAGAATAGAAATGTGGTTACAGGCCGCCATTCCGACACCGCCACTACGACACTGACGTCTAATTGTCGGAGCGGCAGTGCGTCTATTTGTTATCAAACGTCCTGCACTCCGACATTTTTTCCCTCATGGTCGGAGCGGCGACACATTAGCTTTTTTTTCAACATCCCGCCATTCCGACATGCAGTTATTAAGTTCGACTGCGCTTTCACGGACTGGTGCCGTAGGGGCGCTGAGGGCGGCAAGAGGAGGCACGTTATGATTTAATCCTGGTTAAATCCTGTTGTAGTCCTGTTTAAGACCTGGTTTTAGTCCTGTTATAGACCTGGTTTAGTCCTGGTTTAGATCTGGTTTAGTCCTGGTTTAGACCTGGTTTGAGTACTGATTTTAGTCCTGGTTTAGTTTTAGACATGGTTTTGTCCTGGTTTTAGTCCTGTTTTAGACCTGGTTTTAGTCCTGTTATAGACTTGTTTTAGTCCGGGTTTAGATCTGGTTTAGTCCTGTTTTAGTTTCAGACCTGATTTAGTCCTGGTTTTAGTCCTGGTATAGACCTGGTTTAGTCCTGATTTAGACCTAGTTTTAGTCCTGGTATAGACCTGGTTTAGTCCTGGTTTAGTTTCAGACCTGGTTTAGTTCTGGTATAGACCTGGTTTAGTCCTGGTTTAAAAGCATGTCTACACCAGGACTAAAACCAGGTCTAAACCAGGACTAAAACCAGGTTTAAATCAGGACAAAAAGCAGAACTAAACCAGGTCTAAACCAGGACTAAAACCAGGTCTAAATCAGGACTAAATCAGGACTAAAAGCAGGTCTAAACCAACCTCATGAGTCAATTGTCGGAATGGCAACATAAATGGCAACATAAAAGGTGTCGGAAAGGCCGTGTCAAAAAGTGTCGGAGTGGGGGGATGTCGGAATGGGGGGATGTCGGAATGAGGGGATGTCGGAGTGGCGGATGAACCCCAGAAATGGAAGGAGTTTAAAAACATAATGAGCCCTACTACCACATGACATCACAAGGTGGAATAGAGTGTTTTCTGTTTGAGAGACCTCAGTCTAAATACGCAGGATTTGTGTGTTAAATGTGTGAATGAAACAAAACGCAACTCCAGGTCTGTTTGTGATGAAGAAACAGAAGAAGAATGTAATATGAGCCCTTTATTACTACTTTTTAATATATATATGCAAAACAAAGACATCAAATGAAGCAAGATGTATGGATTTATGTAGTAAAGAGCAGTTCAAGTGCAACTGCAACGACCTAAATCTATTTTATATTTCAGATTCCTCCAAATCTCCACCTTCTGCTTTGTTGACAGCGCTGCAAAGCCTTGATCCTCTCTCGGTGATCTTTATGAAGTCCCCTGCAGTGGTTTTCACTTCAAACGTGTACCGTGGCATTCCTAAAATGCGCAAAGCAGTGATCAAAGCAAAGGGCGGCTTTTTAGGAGAATCTAATATCTAAACTGTTATTGTGAACTCAAAGGGACCTACCGAGGACACACCGACGGGCCAAGGCTTGTACGGGGTGTTCCTCTAATTATTTTTTTATAACCTGTTTTGTTGACTGACAGTTGTGCACGTAAACAGGGGAATTGCACTTGCACTGCAGTGTTCTGACAACTGAAAATCCCTGCGTGTAGCGGCGTGGTTTATGACACATGTTAATGAGTTATATTACAGGTCATGAACTATGGAAATGACAGTTATGAAACTATTAGTTGACACGACTGACTAGGGGTG
This sequence comes from Odontamblyopus lacepedii, assembly GCA_034769755.1. Taxonomy (NCBI): domain Eukaryota; kingdom Metazoa; phylum Chordata; class Actinopteri; order Gobiiformes; family Gobiidae; genus Odontamblyopus; species Odontamblyopus lacepedii. The sequence goes on from CM068360.1 coordinate 7,540,039, forward strand.
GGAAAAATAATGTTTTTTTTTCGTAGATGCATCGATGAATCTGATAAAACAAATAGGGATTTAAGTTTGAATAAAGGGACAGATCGGAATTTTGGACATAAGGAAGTCACTTCACGAGGAAACGCATGGAAACGTGCATGATTTGTCTGAGGCTGCATTTTGTTCATGTTTGAGTTTTCAGGAAAGGACGCTCACAGTAGCTCTGTTAGCTTGTAGTTCTGTTAACTTGCATTCTGTTAGCTTGTATAGGGTGCCTGTTTACCCGGGACAGTCCCAGTTTTGAGCCCTGTGTCCCCTGTCCCAGCAGATTTATCCAAAACCACTGATTTGTCCCAGTTTTATACAAGAAATGTCCCAGGTCCCTGTTTTTGACCAATCTGATCCCTGCCAACATTAAAGAGATGCATAAACTGACATTTGTTTAGGTAAAATACAGAAAAGCTGATTAAAAATAACCAAAAACAGAACAAAATGTTACTATGCTGACTCATATTCGTTGTGAATAAATTCGGAATGGCCCGAGCGCAGAACGTTTTTCATTAATTATGTACTTGTTTCAAAATGTTATTACCAACAACTCCTACCAAAGAATGAAAAGTGTTTAAAGGGCTGATATTACGCTGTTTTGTGATCTATGTTCTAATCATTCTATTCCAGTTTTTGCTTTTGAAAATCTGGTCACCCGAAGCTTGTAGCTCCATTAGCTTGTAGTTCTGTGAGGACGAAGGTGTGTGGGCTGTAGTTTCTCTTATAAACGTCTGCAGAGCTATTGTAACGTATTGTCATTACACCAATATCTCCCTCCTGCAGCTAAACGAAACCCTGTCACAGAAAAACAACACAATTGTCCATTTAAATAAAGTAATTGTTTTAAATTAAAGCTATCAAAATAAATCTAAGCAAGTCATGTTGGAGTGATGAAACCAGTGTGATCATCTACATGACTCTACTGTGTACACATAACCGCACACTCTTCACACAACGTCAAGAATCCCACAAGGGCAATTAGACTGATCAGAACACAAGGCATCCTGCTCAGGGCTGCACATCACATGGAAACAAATGCTTGTACGTTTTTTAGATTTGCTAAAGAGTAATGGATCAATATTTCACTTCAACTGACACTTTCGTAAGTTAGAGGAAATAAAACTACTAGCCTAATAAAAGTTACAATGACAAATAGTGCCATTTACTCAGTATAACAAAGACTTAAGGAAGATTTTAATATAATGTCCAATAAATATTTTCTAACTAGACTCCTGTGTGGCAGAGTGGTTGTCAGTAGTGTCGTAGTACTAGACTGGCTTTCCACGGTCTTTGTCTCGTCTCAGACTCGAGTGCGTTTGGCCTCGGCCTTGTTTTAATCTTGAAGGCACTTGGACTCGGTCTTGTCACAGACTCGAGGTCTGACACACATCAAGTACACTCACATTTCATTACGGCCGCTGCTGAAGGCACCAAACTTGTACTGGTGTGTGCGAGTGAGCGGGGCTCATCACTGCAGCCTGTGCGCTCATTTGGAGCCAGCAGGCGGGAGATAGATTTGTAAAAACATTGATATACATGTCCCATAATAAATGTAAAATAGAAATAAATGTAGAAAACAATAGAGGTGGTCTTGATTTGGTCTCGAGGGGCCGTGGTCTCAGTCTTGACCCTCAGAGGTCTTGGTCTTCTCCTGGTCTTGGGTCTCTGTTGTCTTGGACAGGTCTTGGTCTCGACTAATGCCGTCTATGCAGTCTTGACTACAACAGTCAGTTACCAAAACAAGTTTGCCACAGTTGGTGATGTTTGGAGGCTAACGCTAACTACATCATGAAATTGCATTGAGGCCAATGCAACAAAAGCTGCCACATTTTAGAATGCAGGCAAAACTGGAAAGGGTCTATAAAGTATATTGTTTTGTTCCATTTAAGAAAAAAAAATCATTAGCATTCATAGATCGTATAGTCTAGAAATGTCTCATTTTGAATTGAAAACTGTACAGTAAACATGTACAGGCCTATACAAACCAGACTGAATGTTGAATACATTCACAGAATGGAGCATTTGAAGCGTGAGAATTCTTGTTCTTTAAATATGGAAGAACATGCACTTTTATTTTTACCCAGGCTTAAATAATTTGCGCTTGGAGCAGCCTAGGCACTAGATAGGAACACTCTACACTCTCCAGGCATGTCCAAACTATGGCCCGGGGGCCAAATGTGGCCCTCAGACAAATTGTTTTGGTCCTCAGGCTTCCAGGTGAATTGGCCCGTACTATTGCAAGTAGTACTTTTTACTGCATGTTTTTGAAATCTACCTTGATCAAGCAAATTTAGTGTTCTTTTGAGGGTCTAAGCCTGAACAAAGGTCTGGAGGCTCATTCAAACCTGTTATAAATGCACAGAATTGAATTTGAATTACTCACTGTTTTGACCACCAGTCTGTGACCCTCGATCGGCCCTCACACTGGGCTGTGTTTTAATATGTGGCCCTTGATGAAAAAAGTTTGGACACCCCTGCTCTACACAATGATGTCACTCTGCAGGTGTTGCCCTGTTTCCTTTGAGCTCATAAAAGTCTTTTTACAACACCAGAAAATAGACTGAAAACAACACACAGACGATGTTTTGAGATTTACTAGTATATGTGTAATCTAGGAACTTTGATGGAGTTAGGAGCAGTCATGATTCCTTCTAACACACAGTTTTATTTGTGGTGAGCTCCTCTGTGGTCTCTGCAGGACTCTGCATGTGTACTGTGATACTGCAGTACTGCACATTCAGGCTGTGTTCACTGTCTTCTAGTGGAGAGGTTAGGCCCTGCAGATGAATCAGAAACTTACTATAAAATGAATGTTGAGGGAATAAAATTTTCTGGAATACTCACAGTCAAGACATTGTCCTCTGAGATAACAGAATATAACCACAGTGTGTGTGCTGTGTTCCTTCAACCAAATCATCTACAGTTTTAGTTTTTGTTAAGGTGGTAAATCTAATACTTAAAGAAGACCCATTGTGCTTGTGTCTGCTATAGTTATAATCTATGACACCTGTAGATCATTGTGTTATAATTTGGACATTTTAAATCACAATATTCATCTAAAAGTACATAATAAAAGAAACTAGTCTGCTGACTTCTCTGTTAGAAAACTGCAGTGCCCAGAGGGAGCAAATGTAACGTCTTCACAACAAAGCATTACCTGCTGCCGGCCCCTACAAGGGATAGCTTCATGTCACACTGTCGCATGTTCTATGCTTTACACCAAAATGACAACTCATAAAAACTGTGAATCTGCTTCTTTTCCCTCTAAAATGCCTTCACGAGACTTAATCCACAGAATGAAGATTTCAAAGTGCTTAGAACAGTTATTTCTTCATGTCGTCTGCACTGAAACGGAGCAAAGGATCATGGTCTATGTAGTTCCCTCTGTTTTTTTTAGCTATTTCTGAACTATTCATTTAAGCAAAGAGACTTGTGATTCGATATATTGTGATGCTCCACGATATTATTGTGAGACCTTTGACGATACGATATCACCAGATTTCAGTTATTGTTACATCCCTAATCACCACAGTTGTAAACAGTAAACGCTATAGTTTTATATCGGGGCAAACAGAGTACATTTAGGACATATTTGTAAAAACACGTCATGAACGAGGCCCATCGCTGTCATCACTGTCAGTGTAAGGTCAAAGGTTACCGGCTTAACACTTCATAATGGACACTATCTCTCCACTCCACCGTTCTGAAGGATTCGGTCAGATTAAGGTCAGATTAAGACCAGCAGTCGATCGGAGACTCTGCATTATTCCCATCAAGGTAAGTCAACGTAAATATAGATAAGCAGGACCCTACAAGACAACACCACCTGATAACCAGTGCCTTCTGTCTCCAGGGACCAGAAAACCCATTCTTGTTTCCAATCCCCAAAACGAGGTCCCGTCAGTGTAATCAGTGTTCAGATATATGACCGATCAATAAGGCTTTCAGGGACTAACGGGAAGGACTCCATTTGACCTTGGCACGGTGACCTCAGCATGGTTCAGCTATGGATTTGATCTACATGTTTTCAGACTAATGCAAATCTATGTCCCTCCTTTAGATCTTGAGCAAAGTGATGGTCAAATAAAATACTGAGTTTGACGGGATAGTACTTGTAAGATTTATCATAAAGAAGCATAATGGATGTACCAGTAATTGAAATATGGTTATATCGTATCATCAAAGGTCTCACAATAATATCGTGGACCATCACAATATATCGAATCACAAGTCTCTTTGCTTTAATGAATAGTTCTGATGCAGAAATAGCTAAAAAAAACAGACATAACTACATAGACCATGATCCTTTGCTCCGTTTCCGTGCAGACGACATGAAGAAATAACTGTTCTAAGCACTTTGAAATCTTCATTCTTTGGATTAAGTCTTGTGAAGCATTTTTAGAGGAAAAAGTCGCAGATTCACAGTTTGATATTGCAAAAAATCTGGTACGGTGCGATGTATATGGTGAAAATATGGTACAGAAATATTTGGATTTTGTTCCATCCCTAATGACAATAAATGTACCAAATGACTGGTCAAATGTAGAATATCGTAACATTGTTAGTTTTCCCACTATATCACACTAAATATCATACCGTGAGCTTCATGCCGTGACAATATCGTATCGTGAGACTTGGATATCATTACATCCCTTGGAAGTAGTAGTGAGTTTGACACCAACATCGCCATCATTGACACCAAAATATTCAATATATTTATATTTATCTATTCATGAATAAAAAGCTGCACTGGTAACCTTTGGATGGTGTTGGATGGTCTGTCTCCAGTTTGTTTCCGCAGAGATGTGCTGCTTGGCTTGAACTTTTGCTCAGTATGGCATTAAATCAATCTGTCTCCATGGATACAAGCAAGGGGCACCAGAAAGCGTATTTACAAGCCAGGTTTGTGGAGAGGTAGCCGTGCTTTTTATAAGAACCAGAGGCTGTATACGTAGCTTACATCAGCGGTCCCCAACCTTTTTTGCACTGTGGACCCGTTTGATGTCAGACAATACAGAGCTGCCTTTAAGGTGTGGTGGATAAATACGACAAAATAAAATAATACAACCAACACAAAATATAATAGTAAACGTTTCCAAAGACGCCTGTTTTTTACTCATTCTGCAGCTGGTGGGTTTAATATTAGCATTAATGTATCTTGTGACTGAGACAAGCAAGAGTGAGTCATAGACGAATGGAACAGAGAGAATTTGGTAATTTTTCAAAATAAATGTTATTTATTCTTTCTGTGCAACCCGGTACCACCACTATTTAATTTATATTGAAAAACTGACGCCTCTCTCTATGTAAATGCTGCTGTCAGACTCCTCATTTAGGTCTTAAAATGTTCATATTAACCCATTCTACATGATCCATAGGGTTTATACCGTTATTTTTTTCCCCCCGGACCTTCCTCAGGTACGAGGACCGCTCATTCCACTCCCCTTATATACATTAAGGGACTGCCCCCTTAAGAGTCATCATCCAATCATAACTGAGAAATAATACATTTACAATTAGACCCCAATAAGCTATACACCGAACTCTTGTGAATGAAAACACCTGGATAACAATTGTTTGTTGTTGTTGTTGTATTGTTAGGTGTTTTCATTCACAAGAGTTCGGTGTATAACTTACTGGGGTCTAATTGTAAATGTATTATTTTTCACTGTTACGACTGGATGATTACTTTTGAGGGGAGCGAAAGGGGCTGAAATCATACCTGAGGAAGGTCTGGGAAAAAGCAAAATGTATTACTAAAAGAAAAACCAGGAGTGAGAAGGTGTGCGGGAGTTTTCTTGAAATAGAGCTAAGTGTCTCCTCCACTCAGGTGTGCAGAATCTACCCAGACACCTTATTTTTTCCGTAAATATCTGAACATTAATAAAAGACATATCTGGTGCCTTCTTTCCCTGAGGTCGCTCCTGCCAGCGTTGGCATCAGGTTTGATTGACAGCGCTGCAAGACGCTCACTCCCTGCTAAACCAGCGATGTTACCCTCTTTGGTCGCTATGACACCCGCGGTCAGATTTCCAAATATGGAACTCGCCTCCAAATTCACGTACTGTATATAACTGCTAGCCTTGACAAGGTTCATTTGACTGGAGCTGAACGCTTTCGGTAACGTCACACTCCCTTAGTCCACTTCTTTAGATTCTTTTTAAACTGTAAACACACCTACGATTGGTGAAATGTAAGATTAATGCCATAATGTGAAACATTCAAGGCAAAAAAACAAACCAAACTACGCAGTGCATTTTTAAAGATGTTTCTGCGACCATGAAACAAATCAGTCATTTCTGGATTTTCACAATTTGTACAAGTTCCTTTCCCTAAATACTATTGCCCCATTTACATGAGAGCTTTAAATCCGATAAAAAATAAATAAATTTGGAATAAAAGTTAATTCCAATTTAAAAAGACAATGTAAACACTTAATTTGTAATGCTTATTCCGTTCTTAAATCCGATTTAAATTATTCCTTGATCACGTAAACGTTCACTTAAAAAATCTTCAGATCGTTCAGCGCATGCAGAAGATACCGATACCCGTTAACACTGCGGGTCGTCCTCATCTCAAGTTATCGTCATGAACTCATAAAACCGGGCGGACAGCTCCGGTTCTCCGTCCTCGAGGGCTGCGGCTGGTTCTGAGGTGGTGCTATTCCCCCGGCCGAACAAACTGGAGAATAGCAGAACCAGGGGACAGAGGTACACACCCCCATGGCCTAACGACAAACTGAGATGACAGAAAAGCCGGTAGCAGCTGAAGTGTGTGTTTTCTTCTGGTCGATGCAAATACGTTCATCTCCCTGTCCAATCAGAACACTTCCCCACCCCCAGACTTTGAGCGGAATTAAATAAATCCAATTTAACGTGCTTTCCATGTAAACCTTTATTCGGAATGATTATTTCCATGTTCACTCGAAGGAGAATAATTTAATTCCGATCTATTCAGAATTAATTCAGATTTAAAATTCTCACATAAACGGGGCCATTGTTTTATTGCAGCAGGCTGAAGAGCTTAGGGTACTACAAAGACCATGATCCTTCGCTTCACTTCAGACAACATGATGAATACACTAATTAAACACAATTTAATCCACCTTGCAATGACATTTCCGAGAAAACCTGCAATTCAATGAAATGTGGATTTAACTCCATGTTCATTATTATCACAGCGATCATCCTTTAAAAAAGCTCACTTGATCAGTAATGGCAAATTGTCACTTTTCCCCAACCATCTGGTGTAGTACTTTTGTATGTAATTCTGCTATGGAGACTAGACTGTACTCAAACAGTCATCGTAAATGCTGTTGTAAAAGTCCCATTTGGGGAATGAATTGCCAGTAGCCTTTTCATCCAAATCTCCGGCAGCTGAATCAACTGCCGCTGCGTGAAGGAAAAATCCCCTAAGAATCTCATTAGAGGGGAGGTATTACACCGTTTTCTGATCTGTGTCATTGCAAACAGACCTGGAGTTGTGTTTTGTTTCATTCGCACATGTTTAACATACAAACCCTGCAGATTTACACTGAGTTCTTCTCTCAAACACAAAACGCTCGGGTCTTGACTCCGAGCATATGCGTCTTGTGGTTCAGAGTATTTAAAGCTGCTCTACTCGTGTACAAGTCTCTCCATGGCACCAAAATCCCATATATGCCAGCCATTACGATCTGCCTGTAATGATTCCGATTTCATCAAGCTGATTACGCCATTACGACTTCCAAGTCCGTTATTACGATTTTTGCTCAGTAATGAAAATTTCAAATTCGGCGCCGTAAGCCCCACGTTCAGGATAGCCCTGCCGCCAGCGTTCCCGCGTTTGGGATTCCCCTGTGAATTACTTCAGTCGATGTATTTAGAAACGCGGCCTCTGATTGGTTAATCACAGCGAGTTCACTGTATCTCGACGAATGAAATAGCGCAATGCATTTTTCACATATACTGAGAAGAAAGGGATGATGGCCGACTCGGATGCTGAGCCCTCAAGTACACCGCCAAAAAACGCAGAAAAATCGTCACGAAAACGGTGGCTCAAAAGTTCAAAGAAGAGTATCACGAATTGTATCCCGCCATTGTGAAGTCTTCAAGATCGCAAAGTCATGCGTTATGCACGGAGAGAGAGCGAGAGAGAGACAGAGAGACAGACAGACCATAGACTGCATGTATTTAGATCTAAAATGTTCACAAATGAAGAAAATACTGTAATAGTACCAGAATACTGTAATAAGCAAGTAAAGTACTATTTGATTTGTGTATGTGTGCTCAGCTTTTCTAGTCAGTGAAATCTGGAAATGTATCAGACTACATGATCATCCAGTTATTCAAATCCCAGTATCAAGAGACAAACATTTTTATGTGTTTTAATTTGTTCACATATAACAGCAGTACCTGCACAGTGAAATAAAGTTCTAATAAAGTTCTTTTTTTTTTTAAATTATAATGTAATTTTTGTATTTTTTCTTTCAGTTGGAGTAGTCCTCAAAAGGCCTGAGGTGGCTCCAAATTGCAACACAGACCATCTGATTTTTAAAATTTTCGTTGGAGTCCGTGACTCCAGTGCTACGCACTTGCCTCCATCATTACAGTTTGGCAGTATTCAGGGTTGGCATGTCTGAAGTCCATCTGTGACATGTTAGTGCCGTACGAATAGGGTGTCCAGACGTCCCTGTTTCCCCGGGACAGTTCCAGTTTTGAACCGTGCCCCCTGTCCCAGCAGATTTATACAAAACCAGTGATTTGTCCCAGTTTTATACAAGAAATGTCCCAGGTGTCCCTATCTCACCAATCTGATCCTTGACAACAGTAGGAGAGTAGTAAGAGACAAGTAACAGAGGTATAAACTGTCATTTGTTTAAGTAAAACGCTGCTTAAAAATGACCAAAACACAAAGAAAACACGACTATACTGACTCACATGGGCAGAGTACAGAACTGTGCACTCGTTTCACAGTTTTATTATTACCAACTGTTAGAGAATTTAAGTAAATTTATCCTCAACGTACGTGTGTCAGTTTAACATTGACTCACAAAAGCTGTATTTACACCAGGATTTTCTCTTGGTGTACCACTATCTAAACTGTGGTATATTGCTTAAGACATCCAGTGGATCTCCAGCCCTTTACTTCCACCCTTCCACAAACTGAAAACACTAACCACCACAAACCGAGGATGTTATTTTTATTATTATTATTATTTTTAACCATCTGCACTCTGAGGAGCTCAGGGACCGGCCTCCTGCTGGTCCCAGAGTCAGGACTAAACTCGGGGACTCAGAGTTTCAGATTCAAGCAGCTAAAACCTGGAACAGTCTGAACATGTGAGACAGACTCTACTTTGACTCTGTTTAAATCCAGTCCACTTTATTTCTATAGCACTTTTCATAAAAAACAGCTTCTAAAGTGCTGTACAGAGTAAAACAAAATTATGATAAAATAAATGCTCAGATGTAATCATACTAGTCTTAAAACAATAAAACCAGTAAAATAGTAGGAGCAAAAACCACAGAATAGCAATAAATAAATAAATACATACATAAATAAATAAAAGCGCTCTTCAGTTTAGATCACAGAGTGGTTTTACAGCCTTAAAACACATAATAATTTATAAAACTAAATCTGGCTACTTTGCAGATTTCAACTATTGCGGGTTATTTTTAGAACGTAACCCCCATGATAAATGAGGGACCACTGTGTTGTGATTTTAATGTATTTCTTATTCTGAAAAGCACTTTGAAGAATTACTTTGTGTATGAACTGTGATCTACAAAAAAAACTTGCCCTGCCATGTTGTGATACTGTATTTTTAAACTCCATACACTTTCACTAAAATCATTGGGATAATTTCCCCTCCTGTGGGCTCAGCACCTGCAGAGGGGTTCATAGGGGAAGTCAGGTGCTATGAGGATTGGGCAGCAAGCTGCCCCCGCGACCCAGCCGGATTAAGCGGGAGAAGATGGATGGATGGATAATTTCAGCTCAGGAATTGCCCATCTCTACTGAATTAAAGGTAAAAGCAAGATGTTAACCTAAAAACTACTGCTTGATGACATAAGAGGGTGGAACAGAACATTATGAGCCACACACTACAGGATTTTCAGTCTTTAAAGAAGAAACTTATAAGACTTAAAATCTCTGATCGCAAAGATGCAGTGGGATCTGTGTGTGGACCACAGGATATAAAGCTGTGAGCGTCAGCTGTTTCCTGTCTGCAGTAAAACCACTCGCTCTGAGACTCTGAAGTGTTCAAAGATCAGAGCTCTGCACTTCTAGTTTAGACACAAGTCAAACCTGTGTTATTATTTGTGAAATGTGGAGCAATACTTCAGATACAAAATTTTTAAAGCAGAAAAGAGGAGATAAAGTCCACAGGAAGTAGAGTCACTGTCGCTGATCTGCAGCTTCACCTCAATCCGTGCACTGTGTGGATGTAAACAAACATATGAGAAACTCCACTTTTTACTTTTAAAGAACGCCTCAAACTGGATTAATAGTGCAGTTTTGTGGACTGGAGTCATTATTTGCAGAGGACAATTTCTATGGATGATGTGGGTGAGCTGCTGCAGTTTAAATTTACCACTTTACATTAGGTGAGTAATAAAGTCTTTATTTTCGCTATTTTCTGAGTTTATTTTCTGAGTCTCTGTGTCCGTCGCTCCTCTGCCCCTGAGGCTCTGTTTTATCGGCTGCTGTAGCTTTGCTGATGTTTGGTTAGCTTGGTTTGAGGAGCAGCGGCTTCAAAATCGCACATGAAGACAAAAAGTCGGGTCACGCCTCGCAGCCAAATTCGGGCAAGTTCTCCTGTAGTGTGTGGCGGCCTTAAGAATGAAACAAAATAAAACTCCAGGTCTGTTTTTGAGGAGGTAAGAACATTCTAACATGGCTAAAAGCTCTTACAAGTCCAGTTTGTGTAATATAAAGCACCATAAAGTAAAAAAGTCATTTATTTGTGGACTGTAAATGTGGTTTAAAACAAGATGAATCAATCATAAGTATCAATGGAACATAAGGCAAACATTTAACTTTCTTTACCAGTCAAATAACCACACTTCCATTTGGTTCAAGCTTTAAAATCACAATTAACAACACAACCATAACGTAAAATACTACTTTGAAGGAATTTACATCCAAGTGTGTCATAATTTCCATTAAGAGACTTCAATATCCTGTCACTGGCTTTGATGAGAGAAAAATTAACGATTTAGAAGTTATATTTAGTCAAGGAAAAAAAAAAACGTCATGAAAGAATACCATTAAAAGTCTAATTGCTTACTTGGAAATGGTCATAAATATATTTCCACAGAAAACTGGCGGACATTTAAGTACCATTCACTAAAATCTTTTGATCATCTGATGGATGGTGGAATTATCAGCTTTTAGCCAGCGGCGGGGCAGATTAAAAGCTCTGTTACTGGCCACATAAGTCACTATGATGTAAACGTTTAGCGATCTTGAGTTTTCAAATGCAACTATTTCATGAGTTTGTAGCTTTGAAGAGATGTACAACATGTTTCCTAATGCATCCATATGCAAAGTAGATGTCAAAGTGGGTTTTGTATCGTTTTTGTGCAGACATTTGGTTTAGAATTTGAAGTTTAAGCTCTGATATTACGCAACATTCACTCTTATGAGCTTTAAGTCATGTTAGAATGTTGTTACGTCCTCACAAACACACCTGGAGTTGTGTTTTGTTTTATTCACACATGTTGGCGTCACCTTTTACTTTTTATAGTCTGCAGGAGTGAAGTGGGCGGGTACGAGGGGGTTCGCCTTCACCCACTTCTCCTGATGTGAGATAGACAAAAATAACAAATGAAAATAACCACAACTTAAATGTCAAACCGGAGCTATTGGGAATGGTGAAAACAACCTGCACAGGCCATATAAACAGGACTAAACCCGGACTAAACCAGGAGGCGCTCCCGCGTAGACCGTGGGTTGGGTGACAGCGGGTGTTTCTGTTTACTTCGTATTACTCACATCTTAGATTAATATCCCAACCATGTTTTAGAAAATAAAACCATTTTAAGGTTATTCTCGGTCACACCACATGACAATTTGAAGGTCGTAGCGATAGACCGTATATATGAGTGGACAGAGCTAAAGCGTTAGCCGCTGCATGCCAAACAGGAAGTGCTCCAGGAGACTCTTCCGGCTCCTTCTCTCCCTTTTTCCCATTGACTCACATTCAGATCTTATCGCCGCTCTCTCTGGACCTGCTGCTGTGGCCTCGTCATTTTGGCCTTAAAATGTTTGTATGTATCCACGACACAGGATCCTGAATTTTCCTAAATCAAGATATGAACATAAATAACGGACCAATCAGACGCCTTCATTCCCCGAGGTCACTGTCGCCTAGCGTTAGAAACAGGTTTGATTGACAGCTCGTGCGTTTCATAGCTAAGTAAGTTCCCTTCCCACTTTCCTGCCCCGATTGACTATTTTTGAAATAAATGACAAAATACGTCAAACAATTACAATAACTAATCTTACTAGAATCTTAACTAGCATAAAGTAAAGTGAATTTCGTTAAATTGCAACTCTATTGTTGTTCGCACGTAACAGAACATACAACATAAATCAATGACTTAAACTTACTATTTAAAGTTTGATGATAAAAACTAAAAGTTTCCTTATTATTCTCAAGAATCAACAAAATCCAGCGGTCCGTGCAGAATGGTGCAGAGTATCGCAGTTCTGCCATGAGGAGGGCGGCACATTTAACAACTTCAATCATGATTGGCTCTTCTGGTTACGATGTTACTCACAGTTGGATTTCCAAATATGGACCCTGGCCCCAAATTCACTCCTGTAACTGTTACACGTCTCGGAATGATGGGCCAACTCATTCGCTGGTGCAACATATTTAATTTTTTATTGCAGGGTCTGCAAAACATATAACAAAAGCTCAATACAGGATCACTTGATGCATGCTATGTGCTGCTCTCACTGACTGTTCTTCTTCTACCCGAAATACAAAACCAGCACTTCAACCTGTGTACTACTAATATCCGATACCAAAACAAAAACACTGATTCTGAAAACCTATCACATTGCTAGATAAAAGTTTGGAACAGTTTTACAACTTACCCAGAAAAACATTTTAAATTGTTTTAACCACTGTTTTTATAACATTTCCAATCACTGTCTTAGTACTTATGAATTTTATGAATGGTTCTTACCAACTGTATTTATTCTGTCTTGACCATAGATGAACTGAAAATTACTTACAAAAATACACTCTAGTACCCCACTGCACTACCGCCAACACAAGTCCATATGTGCCCTTCAAGTTAGACTCGCCCCACTCGCGTAGTACAATTAATTAACACAAAAACTCAGTCTTACATGTCTTTCAGCCAGTTAAATGTTCATACATTGCTCGTTTTGCTTCTTAACACATAAAACAAACTCTTTTAGCTCATGCTAACTGAAACTGTCCTCTAGTCATGCACCACAGTCACCACTGAGAGACGTCCGCCATTTTGAATATAAAGCATGGTGACTGACTCATCACAAATTCACAAACTTAACAAATTACATTTTTCACTTAACGAAAGTTAATCTCAAAGGCACAAAATACATTTTCCTACTGTGATATGTCATCTGTGTGTTGATTTTAAACCAGCTTACCTGCAAAACATATAACAAAAGCTCAATACAGGATCACTTGATGCATGCTATGTGCTGCTCTCACTGACTGTTCTTCTTCTACCCGGGCGTCAGTTACAGCCAAAGCATCAAGCGCCCTCTGCTGGTGATGAGTATTACACCTTAAAGCACACAGTCCGCAAAATAAAGTAAATTGACATAGACAGTAGTTATTTCTTATAGTTTTCAACCTTAGTAAAATAACTTTTATGGGGAGCAACATTTTTAATGGGGGGGCAACCTTTTTAATGTTTCTAAATTCACATTGTGCCACATAACCATGGCAACAGGAGCCTCATTTGAGCGATGCTGACGCTGTGGTGACGTCACACTCACTTAGTCCACTCATATATACGGACTATGGGCGTAGCCAATTCATGTACATAAAAAGCACTAAAAATGCTTCATATAAATGTCAAACATAGATTTATGCACCTGACACTGTAAATATTTCGGTATTATGTATGGACGGAAGACATAGACACCAGACACCAGTGCGATTCTTTGGTCTCTTTTTCCAAAACTTTCCACTTCACCAACACAGAAACTCCAGCTGAACTTTTTGTACTGCCTGTGTTAAAGCAATTATTTGACTGGTCTATCTGCAAAAATCTGAAATCACCAACTGTTCAACAAGGTGTTCTGAAAATGACTACGAAAAGCACAATTTTACTAAAAAGTCACTTCTTTTTGGAGTTTACAACACAGGAGCAGTACCAAGTGAGGTGGTTAGTATAAAACAATCCCCAAGTTTTTTAAAAAGGCAATTTGTAACTTTTGGAGCAGAGTCTTAGTCCACCATGTGTGTTTTGAGTGCACACTGGAGTAGACTTTCTTATTCCACTGTTTATTTTATATGCTAATGGCTTGATAAGAGAGTCTCTTTAATGTCTCCCATGAGATTTCGTTTTTTCTTGGACCGTGACATTTTAACATGTCGACATCCGGCATTAAAACGAAAGCAGGAAAACAAAAAAACCTGAGCAAGAACCCTAAGGGGCCTTTCGATTTTTAGAGTTGGGCTAATGGAAATAGTTTCTTTAAAGGGACTGTTCTGAATTTTGGACATAGAGTGTTGGAGACGTGTGGAGACACTTTTTTTAAAGATTCCACCAGGTCCTTGTATAAAAGAATCGTTAATATTTCAAAAACCAAAGCAGCACAAACGATTGACAGTTTTTGTGTAGGTTTGCGTATGATGAGGGGCCAATGTCACAAAGCACATCGGTTGCACATTTTATTTTTGAGTCTCTGCTCCCTTTGCTTTCTGCACTAAGTCGCTCCCACTTCTGAGCGCTATCACAACACACAACACAATCAGCGTGCATCCCAATCATGAAACGACTGCACATCACACCACTTTTGTGAAGTTGTTGTATAGACTTTGTTCATTTGTTTCTGTTTGATGGATGATGTTCCTAGTCCAGCCGGAACCGTGCGCTTCGACAAAACTTTCCAAAGACGAGCGGATCTGGAGCTGTGTCCTGTCGTCTTGAGTTCAGAGGGCGTGACTGATAGGCGGGTTAACCAATCAGAGGGATGCATGGTCCGTTTGTATGGGCCGATATTCCACATGGACATGTTCTACCTTGTTATAAAGCTCAGACTCTCTATATTCTGTCCATTTAATCCAATTTACAGACAGATAAATGTCCTGATATGTGGGACCGCATCAGTATTTATCTCCAGAGTCATTTATCTGTGTCCATCCCGCCCCTGAAAGCATCACCATGTGCACTTGTTTACAGCCGCAGACACAGATCCACGTGCACAACACTGAGATTCTCTTCTTTTTACGCACGATCAGTGTGAGTCTGGATTAAAAGGACAGTTCTTAGTGCAGACTTGTGATCTGAGAGGAGCCTGTGTGAGGCTGAGTGTTGAAATGTGTCGGTTTTGAAGCTCATTTTGGTTCTTTCTCATTGGTTAGCGATTAGCTGCTGTAGCTCGCACACATAAACAGGCTGTTTTCTCTTCTATTAGCGACTGTAAAGTGACTATAGTGGCCGTATATATGTTACTGGACACGCACTGATATGTAAATGAGCTGTGAATAGAAGTGTGAATTATCAGCATTTAGCAGATCATTAATTACCGCGGCGCACACGCATTTACTGCTAAAGGCAAATAGTGGTAGTTTGCTTACAGTACTTTCTTTACTGGCTAGAATATGGTACAAAAATGGCATTAGGCCGACCGACTGTCTTTAAATATGAAGAACAATAAATGTCGCCTAAATAAACCCAACTGAAAATCATATAGAGCCAAACCTAAGTTTTATAAACAACTGAAGGTTTACAGTGAATTTTTACGTCATAAATATATCAGTGATTATATCGGCAGCTCCAACTCCCATTTTATCGGTATCATATCGGCCGCAACAAAACATATATCGGGCGGGCCCTAGTCCGTTTGCGTCAAAAACAACATAAAGGGATGAGGAAACAATTTTCAGAGACACAAATGAGCAGCTGGTTGGATCATCTCGAGTTTGGATGGAGGATTTTCACGCTCTATTATCTGGTTCCGCTCTCTTCTTTTGAATTGAGGAGGGACTGGTTGGTCATAAGGCTCAGGAGAGATCGCTAAATTACCTGAACATGTACGGATGACCTCTAAAACTTCTTAAGGGATGTTTTTTTTTTATTTATTTATTTTTTATGAGGGAACACGGTAGAAAACTCCTTAAAGTAGATTTTACAAAGTACCCTTTCTTTAAATTCCACCTTCAGCAAACAGGAGATACAAAACAACAAATTTCTTTCCTCTAGTGTCTTTGTACCATTTGTTCTTTTGAATTTCAATTAAGAACGAAGAACAATTAAATGTGAAAACAGTTTGTTATTTCATTATTCTGTTTTAGTGTAAAAAAAAAAAAACAGATTTCAATCTCTATTTCCAATATTTAATTTATTTTATTTCAAATAACACCAATCAAAACAGTCTTGGTGCCTATCTTCAAGGTTCTTTATTTGTCATTCGAGCATGCGAAAGGAACACTTGACAAAACAAAATGTGTTCCTCAAGGCCCAGTGACCAAGAAAGATAAACAGAGAGATATTTGATCTTCTCTCTGGTTTATTTGCCACCAGTGTTCTGCTGCTCGAAGGACTTACCTGAAAAATCTTGGCAATTTTGTGGATGAACATGTCCTCTTCTTTTATAGCTTTATAGACGTGTTTACTTTCAAATCTTAGAAAGTAAATATTGAACTCAATGACGAGAAACAGGAAGTAGTGATAAATTCTCTTTGTTCAGATGGCCCCATAGATCTATAACGAAAATAGTTTTCATTATAGATCTATGGTTGACCATAGTCCGTATATATGAGTGGACTATGAGTGTGACGTCTCCACAGCGTCAGCGTCACTCAAATGAGGCTCTCGAAGCCACGGTTACAGGAGCGAATTTGGAGTCAGGTTCCATATTTGGAAATCCGACCATGAGTATCATAGCAACCGCAAGAGCCAATCATGATTGAGGTCATTAAATATGCCGCCCTTCTCAGAGCGGTGATACTCTGCACCATTCTGCACCGACTGCTGGATTTCTGTGATTCTTGAGAATAATAAGAAACCTTTTAGCTTTTATCATCAAACATATTAAGTTTAAGTCATTTATTTATGTTCTATGTTCTGTTACATGTGAACAACAATAGACTTTCAATTTAACAAAATTCACTTTACTTTATACTAGTTAAGTTATGCTAGTTAAGATTCTAGTAACATTAGCTATTGTAATTGTTTGAGATATTTTGTCATTTTATTTCAAAAATAGTCACTCGGGGCAGGAAAGTGGGCAGGGAACTTACTTAGCAGTGAAACGCACAAGCTGTCAATCAAACCTGCTGCTAACGCTAGGCGGCAGTGACCTCGGGGAATGAAGGCATCTGATTGGTCCGTTATTTATGTTCATATCTTGATTTAGGAACAAAAGAGTGAGATGAAAAATTCAGGATCCTGTGTCGCGGATTCATACGAACATTTTAAGACCAAAATGACGAGGCCACAGCAGCAGGTCCAGAGAGAGGAGCGAGAAGATCCTAATGTGAGTCACTGGGAAAAAGGGAGAGAAGGAGCCAGAAGGGCCTCCTGGAGCACTTCCTGTTTGGCACACGGTGGCTAATGGGTTTGCTATGTCCACTTATATATACGGTCTATGTGTTGACACTGAGCAGCAGAATTTCTGGGGCAAATAAACTAGAAAGAATCAAATATCAAAATTGAAATGGGCACAGAGACTTTTTTGAATGGTGTTATCTGAAATAAACTAAATTTTACACTAAAACGGATTAATGAAATAATAAACTGTTTTCCCATTTTATACTTTTTTGTTCTTAATTGAAATTCAAAAGAACGGATGGTACGCGGACCCTCTGAAACCTCTTTAATCCTGGGTGGGTTTTCAGCAGAAGTATCGAGTGGTGTCTGGAGTAAGTGATGTGGAATGGAATGCACATGTGAAGTGAGGAGTTTGTATTTCCTGTTTCTGATGGCTGCTTCCTTCCTGTGCTCCAGTGAGCTCTTGAGGTTAGCAAGGTGAAAATTATGTGCATTGTGTAACATTTCTGGTGGAGGTTCCGTCAAATGCTCTTCTCCATGCAGATGTTATTGCTTTGTCTGGATCATTTCACAGTATGGTCACAAACCTTTCTATCTTCATGGAGACCAAACCAGACCAAGTTACAGGTCAGATCTGCGGAGAAGCAAAGCGTTTTTTGTTTGTTTGTTTTTTTTTAGCTATAAAACCACATGTAATAGAATAAATGTAAGGTAG